>JASVEL010007006.1:0-40664 GCA_032618575.1 Nicotiana noctiflora | reverse complement strand
CTCGATAGGAAAGTTTGGAGGTCTAGTATTAGAGTTGTAGGGTAGGGCCTTCTAGAATTCTTAGTATTTCTGTTAGGGGCTGAGTGGGGTTTGGTAGCGATCTCTATAGTTAATTAATGTATTGTATTGTGCCTATTATGGTAGTAACCGATTGGTATTATCTGCATGTCATTCTACTTTTGGTTTTATGTTTAGATAATTATTTATTTGATTTATCCCGGATTTACTAACATTGTTTTGTTTTGTTTTGTTTGTTGATTTTCTCTCTCTTTTTCTGAGCCGAGGGTCGGCCGGAAACAGCCTCTCTACCCTTTCGGGTAGGGGTAAGGCCTGTGTACGTATTACCCTCCCCAGACCCCACTTTGTGGGAACATACTGGGTAGTTGTTGTTGTTGTTGTTAAATTAATAAAATATTAATAATATTATTTTGATGGAGTTGGATATTTTTTTATTTTATTTCTTATAATTATGAGGTTTCTTTTGAACTATACATTCCTACTTGCTAAATAAAAGTCTACTTCATCTGATTCAACAAAATTTTAAAAAGTAGTAAAAAACTTTTGAAAATTCTCACACGGAAAATTACTAGCCAAAAGTCACTTGCCTAAGATAGTTAAAGAAGATTAAAAGTCAATAAGTAACCAGATAGGTGTAGGAATTAAAGTTTTGGTCAATAGCTTCTCACACTAGTTCTTCGATTGGGTTAAGAGTTGAATAGAAGCCAATCCATATCCATGTTTTACCCATTTTATACGGGTAAAATATGGGGTCAACCCATATTTGACCATCTTTAAATGTCACTCACCCAACCCGTGTAAATATGGGCGGGTTAGAATAAAATGGGTCACAATTGCCAGCACTGGTTATATAATCAATCTCCTCAAGAATTATAAGGTGCGTACTCAGTCCACTGCCATTCTTGTCACAAGGCACATCAACGAAAAAGCAACTACTAGTGTACTAAAGGAGTCATAAGGCACATCAACGAAAAAGCAACTACTAGTGTACTAAAGGAGTCATAAGGCACATCAACGAAAAAGCAACTACTAGTGTACTAAAGAAGAAGAAACCATCAAGAGCTCCTACTCTACCATCATTGCCACCCTCTGTCACCATCACCCCTGGTGGCTCTCCCACATCTCTTATTGTTTCAAAGTTAAACCATTTGTTCCTTGACATGCCTTGTGTTGGCTACTTACTGAATTCGGTAGAGTTTATAAAGGAGGTTCAATAGATTGGCTTATCCGTTCGGAACACAAATGACAAGGTGACAACCTTGACGTATACATCCAATGTTCCCTTTCGGGGCATTTGGCATATGCAAATTTTAGCATCAACGGAGTCAACATTGCGAAGTTTGGTGATGTTTCAAGCGGCACAATACAATCGGGAGAAAGAAGCTGCTAAAGCTAGGGAGAAGAGAAAGGAGGAAAATGCCATTTTGGATAAGCTTCTATCCGTGGATGGTAGAGTACGAATATGGATAGCAGGTTGGGGAGCACAATGTGGGCCGATCTCCACGAGATGATTCCTAGACTTGCGGGGATGCCATTAGAGATGAAGCTTTAGACGAGGATGAGAGAGTGAACCGCCTACTGATAAGCACACAGTTGCGTCTGCTCGCTCTCGCACTATTGTGGTTAGGACATTGCATCTAGGAGAACTTAGCGTTGAGGAGCTTGTATCGGCTCAGATGCCACCACACTTGGATTGAGGGAGTTTTCTGTACCTTTCCCCTAACTTTATTTTAATTGCATTGAGGTCGGTGCAAATTTTTGTGTTTGGGGTTGTTCATGATGCCATTTGCACATAACGATGTTTTATTTTCGGTCTCTTTTGTGATATTTTCTCTTATTTTAGTCTAGCTTTTGTTTAGTTCATGTTTGGAATTAGCAATAACCTCTTTGGATTTTTTTTTGCCATGGTTCTTTCCCAAAGCATATTGAACCGGACACTCTTAATTGTTTCTAGCTGTTAATAGTAGTAGTGAATAAAATATATAGTTGTCCCAAAGTCAACTTGTGACTTGTTTGGTGCCAACACAAAAGTTAAACCCGAGCATATGAGTTGTTTGTGGTTTTGAAATGAATAATAATTGAAGTGCTAATGTTGTGACTTTTAAGTGAAGAGCAGCACGGTTATTGGCTATAATAAAACCGGCTAGGTTAGGGTCGAATTTCACAAGGAGTATGCGCATTCTAAAGTGTCCAAAAGTGTGTAAACTTGATGAAAACAAATAGATAATAAGCAAGATAAACAAAGACCCAATTTTAACCCCAAAATGGATCTTTGCTACTCACACTAGAGATGGAAAATAAGAGTTTAGATGAAAAGGTATGAAACTAAAAGAATAAGAAATTCAGACACTATGATGAATATCCTTCAATCCTTCCAAAAATAGCTAAAAGCTGTTATGAAGTACAAGAGAATGAAAGATACCTAAGAAATCAACTAAGAATCTATTTATAGTCGTCAAAAAGTTGTGACTAAATTGCCCCTTGGATGCCTGCGTAGCTACACAAGAATTGGTGCGTAGCTATGCAAAGCTTCTTCCTCTGCGTAGATGGACTTATGCTACATAGCTACGCTCTTGCACGTAACTGATTTTTAGTGATTCCCCAAATTTTCAGTTCTCTGGGCCCTCTTGTTGCGTAGCTACGCAAGGTCTCCAGCTACATATTTTAGTTTTTCAGCATTTTTGGCTTGAAATTGACCCCTTTCTTGCGGTTAATTGATGCTTTTCAATATCTGAGCTCTCACACAACTTCAAAACCTGAAAGTACAGTATTCAAGCATAATTTGTCAACTTGTTCCAATAAATAAGGCATAAAATTTATCTAAGTATTGGAGAAATTAGCTAAAAAGCTAACTTATCAGCGCACCAAACATCAGCAACTTGAGTATGTGCATTGAGAATGAGTATTGAACTGAAGCGTTATTTGGATAGAAATTATTGATTGCTGTTTCTAATATTTGAATGTTGTATATTTTCTTATATCATATCTATCTTCTAGAGTTCAGCTCCCTTAAAGTAACCTGGCTGTTCGGGTAGTATGTTATGATCAGCAACTCTAGATTGAGTTTTCATTGCCCATGGCTAGATCTCCCAATTAATAGGTAATCCACTTAGGTAACTTCAAATACAGGATGATATATGCCGGATTGAAATGCTAAAAATTGGCAAACAATTGCTGTATTTCGCACTTCAAATGAAGAAGCTGTAGACTGAGTTACGAAGTGGTAGTAAATGGTAAGAGAGCACTCTGCAGTGACTTCCTAAGGTGTTGCTATCTTGTCTTAAGATTAGCTGTTGATAGGAAAAGCTTAATCATTTCTAGTTGCTCAATAAAGGACGGATTAGTTTACATCATAGTAGGAACTGATGTATTTGGAGGAAAAAAGTAATATCAGTTATTCATTTTAGTTTCGATCAGATTTCCAGAGGAAAGCGTCATCTAGGTAAATCATATTCTTCATCTGGCCCTCTGCACAGTGCAATAGATGATATATTTACTAGCATCATTATCTCTTTACTGAATTATGCTCCTTTGCGATAAATGCAGAGGTCTGACCTGTCCGTCTATTCTGTGATCCAGGGTGAATGTAACTGTTGGGCCTCATGAAGAGAGGGTGATGCTTTCTGGGATGCACACTGTAGCGGACATATTTTGTTGCTGTTGTGGGCAAATTGTTGGCTGGAAATATGTATTTCCTCTCTTTCCTTCTTCTCTCTTTCTCCTGCATGTAGCACACAACTATGTGAATATGCGCGCACACAAAAAGAGGATGGAAATAGTTATTCCTCTGACCATATACTTGTTACCAATTGCACATGCATGATACCTACACTGGGAAGTTTGTTAAATTTGTTAACGACTTGCATTCTGCACTTCTATCATGCAGGAGTCTGCACATGAGGAAAGCCAGAAGTATAAAGAAGGGAAGTTTGTCCTCGAAAGGTGTGTCCTTTTTTTCCCATGTTTGTTCACATTCTGTATTTATACTTGAAAATGCCTATCAGTTTTGCATATTTTCCATAAAACATTACAATGCGCTTCTGGTTGTATTTTAACAGAGATAGGATCATTGATGGAGTTGACACTGAATTCTACATTGACACTCGTCCGAGTATCAGTGATGCTGAGGATGCATAGGCGTGGCTACGTTTTCTAAATATTGTGTTTTATCTTGTAGATCTAGTTTGTAGATATAGAAAAGAAACTGTTTGTATCTAACCATTGTGTGGTTGTATCTTGTAGGTCTAGTTTGTAGATATAGAAAAGAAACTGTTTGTATCTAACCATTGTGTGGTTGTATCTTGTAGGTCTAGTTTGTAGATATAGGACAGAAGCTTCTACATAAGGGTTTTGTTGTATATGAGATTCCTTATATAAGGAGCTTTTCATTATGTGTGAAAATAGAAAGTTAGGGCTAGTATGGGATGATTCACAGTTTGGTTTTATCTTTGCACGTCTGTTTGAAAGTTCAATTCCCCAGTGAAGTAACCATTCCCATTTAGAAGAGAGCAATCTTCTAACTTAATAATGGTTTTTGTTTAGGTATTATTTGTACCTTGGTCAAACAATAATTGCCTCCCATTTCTTTTAAAATACTATGAAGCATAATGAACATAAAGGAAAGTCTTGATGAAACAGTAAAATTGTTTCCGTGTGACCTATAGGTTACGGGCTTGAGACATGAATTCAATAACTAATGTTTGCATTAGAGTAGGTTGTCTACATCATTACTCTTGGGGGTGTGGCTGTTTTTTGAGTGCTGTGTGAACCCGTGATATTTTGTGCACCGCACTATCTTTAAAGCATAGTATTCGTGACTTATTTCCTCATGCTGGACCATTGATTTGTAAAGAATAGCTATAGCTTGAAGCATGAAACTACTTCTCAATTTTAAGTGTTTGAACGTAAAAATTGGAAAGGACTTAAATTAGCAACAGTAAACTAACATTCTAGAATGGGATGGCTTCATCAATCAATCAACTACGCCTTTATCTCAAGTTGGTTAATGTTATTTGTATGAATCCACTATACTACAGTCCATTTCATTCCAAAATTGTGTGATAGCGTAATATGCTAAAATTATACTCAAGAGGTTGATTCTATTTGTAAATTGATTTTTCAAATAAATATGTCAATAAGGCAGAGTTAGATGGAGGAGCCGAGTCAAAACTTCTGTCTGGTTTGCCAATATATCTAACAAAATTTAAGTTCATATTTATGCACTTTTAAAGCCTAACAAAACTTAAGTTCATAAATATGCACTTGGAGAAGAAGAAAAAATGTAAATGGGCAAGAGGATTCGAACACTCGAGTCGATCAATTATATCGAGTGTCTAAGTTTTAAAATATCAATAAAGATGAAAAATATCTCTTCGATATCTAAGAAATCATTTAATTTAAAATTGTCCTGAGAAATGCTTCAAATATACAATTGGAATCGGTACAAGTCAGTCAAGAAATTAACTTCGGGAAATCTTCTTTCTCTTCTCTCTTGGGACATTCATCCTTTAGACTGATCATTTTGTAATATTTTAGTAATTATGAATAACGTCATAGCTCCTGCTAGAATAATAATACTGATAAGCCGTAGGTGAGTATTCGAATAAAGGCGTTTATTTTATTATTTTTGAATGAATTGTATGTGATTTGAATCTACATTAGCTGAACTAATTGAAATCTTATATTATATGGTAAAAAATTAAAATAAAAGAGGTCAATTCAAAGAAAGCATAAGATACTTTCCGAATAAAGCGCCCACCAACAAAATATTCGAAATTCGCCCTAAATATTTATAAAAACAAGGAGGAGCCCGAAGATTTTGTTGGTTACTCATATGATTTCCCACCAAACGATACAGATAAGTACCGTAAAACAAATTCCTTAAAGAGGGAAAGAAAATGGCATTCTCATCCAACCCGTTATCTCTAAGTGTACCCGAGCCCGTATTTGAATCCTGGCTCCGAGATACCGGCTACCTCGAAATTCTCGATCAACGGACCACCGATCTCCACCGCCACTCTTCCACCGCCACCACAGCCGCCGCCTCCGCTTCCTCTTCTGACGCTGCTGCTGTTACTAATTCTGCCGCCGCCGCAGTTTCAATCTCCAACGGGGTCTTTGTTCAGATATTTTCACATATTGGAACCTTACTGTCGCTTTTTACGCTTAATCCGTTTGCGAAGCTCACGTCGGATGATTTTTCCGGTGATACGCCGTCGTGGACACGATTGTTCGTCGGGTCGTTGGATTCATACTCGTTTCCTTCGTCGCCTTCTCAGGCTCGGCTTAGAGTCCACGAGAATGTGAAACGCTATGCCCGCAATTATACCTCTCTCTTCCTCCTCTTCTTCGCCTGCTCTCTGTATGCTCTCTCTCTATACACACACACACACATACATACACATTATGTATGTATATTTGTGTCTTGACTTTTTAAGCATGTATGTGGACATTGACAAGTATATGTTATCCATTGTAATTTGTACTATTAATAATGGTTAAAATTTGTGCTTGTGCGATAAGTTGAATATTGGATTTGTTTTAAGCAGTACACCTGAAACCGGTCAGAATGGAGTAGAAGGAATATAGAGAATTCATATAACTGACTCCCACTAGTTTGGAGTTGAGTTGTTGGTTGATTGATTGATTGACTTTGTATGATAAGTTTGAGGTTGTCAGGCTCTGAGAGCTAAATGAGGCTCACTTGGAGGATAGTGGATTTAGATAGTTCTTTTTTGATAAGGATTTGGATAGTTCTTAATTTAAGTTATAAAGCAGTGTACACAATTTCTTTCGTCCTCAAGAATATAGCATTTGCATATAAAGAACATGTATAAGGTCTTTGGTATATATTTTTATGTGCCAATTGAAATTTGAAAGCTGAAGCAATTGTAATCTAAAAGCTAGGGTTTCACATAGGACAAAGTTTCAGTTATTGGGTAATATGTTCAAGCCCTTTAGATTTCAGACTACTTTTCAAACAAATAAGATGTTAAGGGCTTGGAGATTTGAAGATAGTACTTCGTCCAAATTTAGCAAATATTATGTAGCTGCAGGATTTAATTTCTGCTGCTTGGTTTCTTGATTTTAGTGCAATTTGATTGTTAGTTGAATGTTGACAAATTTGGGTTACAGGTACCAAAAGCTGCTTGCGCTTTTAGGGTTGATATTGTGTTTGGCGCTTTGGGATGTATTAAAGTTATGTGGCGATCGTTGGGGATTAGAGCAGCGCCCTGTAATGAGACAAAGCTTGATTCGCATTGCTCAGTGTGGTGAGTCGATATTCTTTAATGCTCCCCCCCCCCCCCACACACACACACACCAAAGAAAAAAAAGAGAAAAAAATGGGGTGCCACTCTCTTGAATGATTCAGCTTCCAGCATTCTATCTGTGTATATTGGTGATGAATAATATGACCGTAACTTTGACTGTTTTATTATATGGCTTGTGATTTATCCTATGTTAACTGATCCTGATCTTTAAGCTTATCTTCAACCTTTTCAATATTGTCCATATCTGTTTTCCTTCTACCAAATGGTAAACTGTACTCCTCTAGACTGGAGGCTCTTATGCCAAATTTTGGTTCAGATACAATGGTGTTCCAGAGGCATTGCATTTGGAATGTAATGCATGCTCTTAAGACCTTTCACCAAGTTTACTAGAAGTCAGGATCAAGGAAAAATAATCCAACCACTAAGCTAAAAGTCTGTAATGAGATGGTACTACGAAATAGATCCAGATGTGAGCAATTAACTAACGAGTCCATCAAGGGGAGCAGGGATATATGGTTGGTCTTCTCCAAACCTGTTCTATCTTGCTCCAAAAGTATCCTTTAACTGGAAATTTTTGCGAGAATGTTAATTCAAGTAATATGTCGTGTAAATGTCTAGATAAACAATTAACATTCATTAAAAAATGCATGAAAAGTTCATAATTAGGTAAGTGTACAGTGAATGCATAGATTATAAAATCAGTTTCTTTTTCATTATTGAAGAATGTTGGTCTCTCAGTTTTTCATTCAAAAGTTCCTCAAGTTCTCATGATGATTGAACTAGTTAGTAAACCCCCCCCCCCCCCCCCAAATTTTGTTGATTAAGATGTTGTAGTGATTATGGGGAAGGAACTTTGTGTCTTTTACTCAACTGTTGTAAACAAGCAAAATACTGTCTTTAAATGCTTTAGACTGCAGCTATAGTAGTGTCGTGTGTCGATAGGCCTGAAAGTTTCTTTAAATAAGTGGAAAAATGATATTTGAGTAGTTCTTTTCCTTTTTGGTTTGTGGGTTAGGAAATCTAAAGATAAGAGGGGAAAAGTAAAAAATGGAAGGCTTCTCCATTTCGAAAAATAAAAAGGATGGAAGACTTCTGTTAGTCAAAATTTTGTAAATAAGAAAAATATAGTGGAAACCGCTTTAAATGCGTTGGGCCACAAATATACTAGTCAGATGGGCCTTGAAGTATAATAAGCAAAGTAAAACGGGAAGGCTTATCTATAATAGTCGAGGTGCACATATATTACACAAGGGATTACCTTTATAAAAAAGGAAGACTTATAACATCTCCATATAATCTTTTGTTGTAGCCACACATTTTACCTTTTACTCAAATGTTGTGCATGAGCAAAATATGGCGAAGATAGCTTTAAATTGTTTAGCTCCAGATATACTAGTGTCAATGAGACTAAAAATTAAAAGGAAAAGGTTTTCTCGGTGTTTTTTGTAAGAAACTAAAAGTAGAGGGAAAAATGAAGCTATATCATCTTTTGTTAGACTTGCAAAGTTGGCGAGATGTTGGTATCTCTTACAAAACAATGTGAAGGATGCTTTGGTATAGAAAAGGTTAATTGGATCAATTCTTCCATCCCCTTAACACGCTATTTTAACAAAAAGATAATATGAGATGTGTGCCAAATCTTTATTTACCTATCCACCAAAAAAAGGTGTTATTGCTTCATAGCTGAAGGTTGACTTGGCAGAAGGTTGATTTTACTTAAAAGGATGATAAAAAGGAAAAAGAATAGGGGAAATAAGAGTTCATTTGCTACTTGGGTAAGAGGACTACTCTTCATATATATAAAAATATGATTTTTATAGCGGAGGTGTCCGGACAATCTTGCACAAGGACTACTCACATGTATATTCAGCATTCTCTCTATAGTCGCAGTCTTCTTCTACTACTTGAGTCTATAATACTTATTTTACAAATTCTATTTTTTTCTTTAATTTGTTTTTTGCTTGTGTTTCTTCTTCAATTAATGACCCTCTTCTCTTCGATTGTGCGAGTTCTCTTATTCTACTTCTTCTTGACTCTGGGCTTCTCTTTTCTTCTCTTCCAGTCACTTAAAAGACTAATTATGAAGTTAAATACTGCAGAATTTTTTTATGGTTGATTTAAGTGAAATTGAATAATTATTTGATGTCCCTAAAAAAAAAAAAAGAAAATTGTGATTTGTGATTGTAGTTATGTTTTTGGGGTCTTGTTGAAATTACATAGTATGATGTTTAATTTGAATTATGTCACATTAGTACAGAATTAGTAACTTTAATTGCAATAAGTTCATATATGTTAGATCATTTTTGTGTTTGGTAATTGTCTAGTTTATTTTGAATAATCGTGCGTTTAGGTTCCTTTTTTTTAAAGCCGAAGGTCCCTGTTACTGTTTTTGCTCTTCTCGTTTTTAAAACGGTTCTCAGTCTTTCAAGTGTATGTTGGCTGGATTTTGTTTCGATAGACTATTTTAAGCACTAATTTATTCTACTTAGCAGAACGTTTCTGCTACTCTATAAATTTGAGAACTGAGTCTACTTTTCTACAACAGCTACTGCAGTTATTCTATTCTTTACCAACGTTCAAATGGCTCTCATCTCAGCTATTGCTGTCAGTTATGCAGGTGGGTTAGCTCTCATGCCCAATTTGTTATTCTTACACTTCATCGTTTTATCTTTTGGTTTATTCCTAATTTCAAGAGCTTATGGTTGATTGATTCATTTGCAGTGATGATTCTGCATGCCTCATTTAGGAAGCTGACCCCGTCAAAACAATCAACTTTAAAAGATGGAAACAGGAGGATTCTTAGAAGTTGATAAGTGGTCATTATTGTCAAATCATAAAATCAGTGTCGTAGCTTCGAGGGAGTTCAGGGCAAACATGTGGGTAGACTGTCTTGGTTCATGAGTACATATCTCCGTTTGAAACTGAGAGAATACTAGTTACATTGTAAACAAAATGTTTCTTTGTATTCAGATCTAGGTTGTATAAGGTTATACAAGATGGGAAAAAGAAAGATATTAGATAAGATTGTAGATGGCTGTAGAACCATGAAGCTAATTAGCATGAATCGCGTCCTGTATAAGTTCTGGATTCTGATTTTGCAATTCATTCGACCCCCCTCCGGGCTTGCTCCATAATTTGTTACCATCCAAGAATGAGTGCTATTAATTGCTATGAATTGAAAGGAGAAGATGACTTGTAAACTGTCACTCACATGAAACTTGGATGAAATGACTACCTTTCTCGTCTATTGAAGATCTGGTGTTCCACAAATTTTTTATTTTCAATTCATTGAAAGGTCTCGTTTTCTTTCGTTTTCCCTTTTACGAAGGTTATCGACTCCTGAGAGGGATCTTAAAATTGTTTCGAATTCACAGCAAGTGTGAAGGTTGAAGCCTCCTCCCTCTTGAAATTCTCATATTCAATTGCTTTAGGAGCCAAAGTGAGAAGTAAGAAAGCAAAAGGAAGAAGACAAGGACTCTTATGCCTTCTTTATGCTATAATTGTAGAGCTACAAGAATCCACTCATTATATCTCCAAAAGCTACTATTTCACAAGATTATTGTGAGAAATGTACTCTTATGCCTTCTTTATTTGATGAATTTTTTAAGAAAGATGATTGGCAACTAGCGGACCAATTGCAAAAGCATCTACTATAATGTACGAGGTACTTGGTAGTCATTGATGATATATGGACTAAAAAAACTTGGGATGATGTAAAACTATGTTTCCCGAACTTCAGCAAGAGAAGCCAAATACTCCTGACCACTCTGAAATATGGAGATTGCTGAATATGGAGATTGCTGAATATGTAGTTCTTGGAGGGAAGGATGCCGGGGGTCTATTTGGAAACAGCCTCTCTACCTTAGGGTAGGGGTAAGGTCTGCGTACACACTACCCTCCCCAGACCCCACTAAGTGGGATTATACTGGGTTGTTGTTGTTGTTGTTGTTGTTGAATATGTTAGCTTAGGTAAGCCTCCTTATCAAATGCGTCTCTTGAATTTTAATCAAACTTGGAATTTACTGCATTGAAAGGTCTTTGAGAAAGATTGTTTTTCTCCTGAACCTCTAAACATAAATTTCTTTCAATCATTCATAATCAACCTTCTGTGTTGCATTCCTTTGCAGCTTTCTTAGCTCCTAAATTTGTCGGTGTTAATTTATGTTCATTTTCTCCACACAATTTTTATTAGTGAATCGTTTAACCTGGCCAGTGGCGGATGCAATATATGCGTGTTAATTTTAAATAAATTTTGAATTCATTATCTTAAAAATACAGTGAGTCAGTATTAAAAATCTTAAAGATGGAACTCATTAAATTAAATATAAATATTGAATTCGCTACTGACTAGAATATTTGCCTGTAAGCTTGGGATCTTAGAAGTATATAGTCATAGATCGAGTCCCCTTTTTCTGCTAATCGTCTGATTACAAAATTAGAAATTGTGGAGAAGTGAAGCGTTGTGTTGCTTCTTAAGTATGGTCCAATTTTTTCAGTCGCAACACTTCCAAAATATTTCCAACTTTGAAGATAGCATTTTAAGGGAGGGCCACACAAATATAAGATTCAGCATTTAACAAAAGGAAAACAAGGAAGAGAAAAGCAAAACCGTGTTAAAAAAAACTCAGAAGTCAATAAAAGAGTGCTGGACCCCAATGTCTTGTAGTTTCTTAAGTCAAGACCACTGTTAGTGTGATGTGAACAACAGGTTTCCAAGTTTACCTCTTTTCTTCCCTAAGTGATATCGAATTATAGAAACTGTCTATGCTGCTATTACTTCTCTTATGAGCACCATCAAGCAATCAATGGAATGTACCGGACTTACTCTTCAAGTCTTCTATGAAAACCTTGAATCCTCGAGAGCTACTCTGGAGAAATCCTGTAGTTATATAAAAGGCGATCTTGAGGCATTGACAACCTTGGAAGCTGAAATCATAGAGCTTACATGTAGCATAGAACTTATGGTTGACTCTGAATCAAGAAAAGTTTCCTTAGCAGAAAGTGCAGTTACACAGCAACAACAATAACCCAATATAATCTCACAAGTGGGATCTGGGAAGGATAATATGTACGCAGACCTTACTCCTATTCCGAGGGGCAGAGAGGTTGTATCCAGTAGACTCTCGGCTCAAGAAGTCAACAAGAGACGATATATTAGTACTATCAATAGACTCGTAATAAAATAACATAGAATCCATAACATAACATAAAATACCATAAAATAACAAAATAACAGAATTATAAGAAATATAGAAAATACGAAAATGATGTAAAGTATACTAATAACCAACAGATAAAGTCCATCATCAGTAGCTGATCAGTAGCATCCTAAGAGTAACTCCTAACTGGATAGTCTCACTCATGTGAGCTGTAGAAATGTTCACAACTTTCCCCTAACCTACAACCTTAATGCCCGACCTCCACAATTCCCTGTTAAGGGTCATGTCTTGCCACATCATCTCTCACCAATACTTTTTAGGTCTCCCTCTACCTCTTCTCGTGCTCACCACAACCAGTCGCTCACACCTCTTCACCGGTGCACCAATGCTCCTCCTCTGAATGTGCCCAAACCATCTAAGACTTGCTTCCCGCATCTTGTCCTCCATGGGGGCTACACCCACCTTCTTTCGAATATCTTCATTCCTAATCTTATCCATCTTTGTATGCCCGCACATCCACCTCAACATCCTTATCTCTGCAACTTTCATCTTCTGGATGTGTGAGTTCTTAACTGGCCAACACTCGGTCTCATACACATGGCAAGCCTAACCACTACTCTATAAAATTTACCTTTCAGTAACGGTGATACTTTCTTGTCACATAGGACTCCCGTCGCTAACCTCCACTTTATCCACCCCACCCCTATCCGCTGTGTGACATCCTTGTTGATCTCCCCGGTCCCCTGAATAACTGACCCAAGGTACTTGAAACTAACCCTCTTAAGGATGACTTGAGAGTCAAGCCTCACTTCCGCTCTCGCTTCCGTCAACTCAGCCGCAAATTTGCACTCGAGGTATTCCGTATTCGTCCTGCTCAACCTGAAACCTTTTGACTCAAGGGCATGTCTCCAAACCTCTAGCCTCTCGTTGACGCCACATCTTGTCTCGTCAATTAGGACTATATTATCAGCAAATAGCATGCACCATGGCACATCCCCTTAAATATGATGGTTATGGTATCCATCACCAGGGCAAGTAAGAAAGGGATGAACGCAGACCCTTGGTGCAACCCCATAATAACCGAAAAATGCTCGGAGTCGCCTCACACTGTCCTAATCTGAGTCTTAGCTCCATCATATATGTCTTTAATCACCCTAATGTAGGCAACCGGGACCCCTTTAGCCTCTAAGCAACTCCATAAGACTTTTTTAGGAACCCTGTCATACGCTTTCTCTAGGTCGATAAACACTATCTGGAGATCCTTCTTCTTATCCCTGTATTGTTCCACCATCCTCCTAATAAGGTGGATAGCTTCTGTGGTAGATCGCCCCGACATGAACTCGAACTGGTTGTCTGAAATAGTCACCATCCTTCGCACTCTCACTTCTACCACTCTCTCCAGACTTTCATGGTATGACTTAGTAATTTGATACCCCTATAGTTGTTACAGCTCTGGATATCGCCTTTGTTCTTATACAACAGAACCATTGTACTCCACCTCCACTCTTCAGGCATCCTATTAGTCTTGAATATAACATTAAACAACCCAGTAAGCCATTCCAAGCCTGCTCTACCCACACACCTCCAAAGTTCTATCGGGATTTCATCTCGCCCGGTAGCTTTGCCCCTCATCATCTTGCGCATTACCTCCATAACCTCATCGACCTCAATATCCCTACAATGACTTAATTCATAGGGGCTGTTGGCATTTCTCAATTCACATAGTATAATATCCTGATTCCCTTCTTCATTTAGAAGTTTACGAAAGTAGGTCTGCCATCTCCTCTTAATCTGGTCTCCCCCCATCAAAACATTGTCGTCATCATCTTTTATGAACCTCACTTGGTACAGATCCTGACCCGTCCTCTCCCCCACCTTAGCGAGTCGGAATAACTTCTTCTCCTCGCCTTTGTTCCCTAGTTCCTTATACAGACGAGTAAAAGCTGCCGTCTTAGCCTCCGTTACTGCCATCTTCGCCTCCTTCCTAGCTACCTTATATCTCTCACTGTTCGCTCTCTTCTCCTCCTCGCCGGTGCTCCCTACTAACCGTATGTAAGCCGCATTATTCGCTTCCACTTTACCTTGGACAACTGCATTCCACCACCAGTCTCCTTTGTGGCTACTGGTGCAGCCCGAAGATATCCCTAACACCTCTCTCGCCGCCTTCCTTATATAGTCTGCCGTCGTCGACCACATAGTGTTTGCGTCCCGACTACTTCTCCAAGCTCCCATTTCCGACAACCTTCCTTCCAACTCCTGAGCTTTATCCTTAGTTAAGGCGCCCCACCTAATCCCTGGGCGGCCTTGTATCGACCTCTGCTTCCTCCTTATCATAATACTAATATCCATCACCAAAAGCCTATGTTGCGTTGCAAGGGTCTCACCTGGGATAACTTTGCAATCCTTGCACAACCTTCTGTCGTATCTCCTGAGGAGGAGATAGTCAATCCGAGTCTTTTACACCGAACTGTGGTAAGTAACCAAATGCTCCTCCCACTTCAGAAAACTTGAGTTTGCAATCCCTAGATAGAATGCCTTGGCAAAGTCCAACAGCAAAGTGCCCCCTCCGTTTTGCTCCCCGAAAACAAAGCCGCCATGCACCTTAGTATAACCACCTACAAATGACCCAATATGACCATTGAAATCTCCTCATACGAATAACTTCTCATTTCTCGAAAGGCGAAATATTACAAACGATATCATTCAACCCCTCCCAAAAGCGCCTTTTAATCTCCTCATCCAGGCCTACTTGCGGCGTATACGTGCTAACAACATTTAAAGTACACTCACCCACGACCAATTTAGTCGTCATTAGTCTATCATTCACACGCCTGACCTCTACCACCGACTCTCTAACATGGCTATCTACCAGGATACCTACTCCATTCATACCCCTCACGACTTCAGAGTACCACAACTTATACCCATCCACGTTTTTCACCATCGATCCGACCCACCTAGTCTATGGACACACGCTATATTAATCTTCCTCTGTTTAAGGATCTTCGCCAACTCTATATACTTACTCATTAGCGAACCTATGTTCCATGACCCGATTCTCAACCTATAGGCTCCCTTGCCCCCTCTACCTCCCCTTCCTCCCGACCCATACCCTGACCCCGGCCCCACCCTCTGCCCCATTCGAGGACATGCCCTTAATCTATTATCCCATATTGTAGTCACTACACCTACGACAAATCTAAAGAAGACTCGCTAGCGCACAACGAACAACGAATCAAACTAGAAGGTAACAAGTGACTACCAATACACTAGTTGAATGATTTAACTATTGTGAACTAAAGTAACATCAATTTAGCTAACACCAAAGGGGAAACAGTAGAATGGGAGGTACCAATTCTCGAGAACCAAACCTGTGTTGATTTGTAATACTCGATGTAGTTGTATGCTCATGCACCGCTTCCCACCATCCTTTGCTAACGCTCGTCCAGGTTACTCTCTTTTGCTAGTGCTCATGTGCCCAACTTTCCTCCAACAACTTCTAGAATTTCCCTAAAAATACAGAAAATACCACGACCCAAAAACCAAAAAGGGCTGTCACCACTACCGCTGATGTAGCCTTAAAAGGAACTAATAGAGAATGGGTTAGTAACTAATAGCCGTAAAAGTAACTCGATGGTTTCTACCATAATTTGATATGGATATTTCCTACTGGCATGCGGAGCATGTTGCGTGTTGTGATTTTCTCCTAGATGAGATCAAATAGAAGGTTTCTGACTTATCGGGTATGTATTCTACTAGCGACTCAGAGTTGATCATGAGATTCTCGTACTTTTCATATAATGGCATGATAGATATGACGTGTTGTGTAGGATTGAGATTTTCATGTGCAAGTCATGGTTCGTTTTTGAAGAGAAGGTCTTGAATTATAAGACAATATGGGCGATTTTCGATATTTAAAGGAATGTTATTACTACTTGGTATTTCCTGTGTAGGGTGCATATTTCAAAAGGCCTCATTGTGTTTTGACTTACGGATGATTCATTAGTATTATTGTACTTGTTTAATTGATCGACTGATGATATTCAGAATTTTAGATGGCACAGAAGAATAATATAAGTATACCCCGTGGGATAGTTGTGTATGAGAGAGGTGTTAGCCATTCGGGCGGTGGAGTTGGGACCAAAAATGGTGATTCGTGTGTTCTATGGATTTAAAGACTAGGAGTTCTTAGGAGCAGATTGTTTTGTGGCTGTGGACAATGGAAATGTGGTCAAATCTAGTCAGAGGATGGTATGTGTTATGGTTAGGTCATTGTGGACTTTTAGATGATTATTTATCTATTTGTGGTTGACCAAAGTTGACTTGGAGCCCATTGTTAGGCCTAATGAGGATGTGTATTCTACAATGGGTCGGATTGGTTGACTCTGTGCTACTATTGTTAATTGATGTGCCATTCGTGTAGAGTTGATCTTATTTGTGTTCTGATATGTTCTATGTATTACTCTTCTATGCTACAAGGCGTGTGATCCGTTGGTTATATGCACTCTTGGTGCGGTTCTGTTGGAGCCTTATAGCGGAATTTAAGCAAGATAGGTATTTGGGTGATGCACGATTGCTTGTGCATTGGTTATATTCTTTCGGGTTTGTATGGCATTGTGTATTTTATTCGCTGTGGTTATGGTCATGCATATTGGGTACTTGATGTCAAATTGTGCGTGGTTACCGATTTTGAGCATTGTGGCTTAAGGTATTTCCTATGGACTAGTGTTTGGAAGGGGTCGCATATTGCGGCAGAGTTATGTTGAGATATTAATCTTTGTGTTAGATTCATGTGTTATGGTGCTACACTGTTTGATGGGGTTTTTAGCATTGCATTGTGGTAGTACTTGTTGAGCTTGCGGGGCAGCCCTCTCATTAAGTCATTTTCTATGTTTGAGCACATTTAAATTGTTGCGTATTGGTGCACGAATTGCACGATTTGTGGCTCTGGGTAGTATTGGTGTGGCATGTCAGTAGAATACCTTGTATTTGATAAGATGAGGTCGTCGGACCTAGAATGGGTGCTATCGAATTTAATTTCGGTATATTTGAAAGGATAATGTCGCCGATCAGCTTAGAAATTAGCTATAGTACTTGTCGAAAGAGAGGTAGCTCCATGACTTGTTGATATGATGAATGGTTATGAGTTTCTGCGTGTTTCTTTCATCATCTACAAGACACAAAGGCTTTAGAATGAGGTTTTATTTGTCATGAGGTTTATTACTGGTATTGGATTGTTTTGGGCAGCTACTGTTATCAGAAATTTGGCTACGAGTATGCGAGTCGTGTGGTATGTCAGGTGATTACATTTTGGGCTGTGGTTATGGATTGATACAACTTGTTCAGACTTATACCATGTGTAGATGCGAAGTTTGGATCTTGTAGTAAATTCCGGATATTGGAAATTGGATTATGTGGTTTACGCATTATGGTTGAAGTAATGATCTTTAGTTATATTGTGTTGTCGGGCCTATATGGAATAAGGTGACGTGAAATCACCCCGGGGCATGTGCATGGTAATGTTACACAATGGTTTGATGGCTTGGGAATAACTCTTGGCACGTTCGAGGACGAACATATGTTTAAGTGAGGGAGAATGTAACGACCCGACCGGTCATTTTGAGCATTTGTACTTTTCTCGGTAGTTAGGGGCACGAGTAACTCTGTATGATGTATTACAACTTGTGTGCAAAATCTGAGTTCATTCTGAGTTAATTTGATATGTTTCAGCGCGAGTTTTTGGAGTCGAAAGTTCAAAAGTTCATTAAGTTTGATTTGAGGTGCATTTTGTTGTTTCGATGTTGTTATATGTGAATTGAGGCCTCGAGTAAGTCCCTGTTAAGTTATGAGACTTTTTGGTATTCCGAGGGGCTCGAGTAAGTTTTGAATAGGTTTAGGATGTGTTGCGCTCGTTTTTCTTATGTTTCGACCTCGTTTCTGCAAACATAAATGGTACCACATTGAACAAATGATCTCCAATTTCTATTTTGATTGAAGCATTAGATCCATATTGTAATTACCGAGCTATAGCAAAAAGAATCATCGAATTTAGACATTGTATAAGGACTTTATGGTTATTTTACTACGAATTGTGTTGCTAGATTTTTTAGATTAATTATGAAAGTGCCACTGACTTTGTATTTAGAAATCTGCACTAATTTCAAATATTTAAACCAACATATCTCTTTCATTATAAGGTCAAATGGAGTGATTTAAAAGCCTAACTTGACTGAAATTTCACAAGAAGTCCATTGGAGCATCAAAAGCGAATTTCTGGATTTTTGGCATACAAAACGAGGTAGAACAACTAGGAAAAAATATGTAATATCAAAGGTTTGTTCATATGGTCATAATTTTGAGTTAGGGAGCACGAATTTGAAAATTGTTTGGAGGCGATTTTCACCATGTGGATTGGGGTAAGTATTCTATACTCGATTTTGGTTAAATTTCGTGAATCCATCTTTGTTTTTGGCATTTGATTGATGATTTCAAAGTGAAATTTGGGGGTTTTATCTAAAATTTTATAAAGTAAATTTTGAGTTTTGAACATCGATTCGGAGTCGGATTTGAGTGAAAATAGTATGGTTGGACTTGTAATTGAATGGGTTGTCGGATTTTATGTGTTTTGTCGGGTTCCGAGGCATGGTTCCGAGTTTAACTTTTTGGTTGATTTTGGAATTTTGATTAAAGATTCAACCTTTATCGGTTGGGTTTGTTTTCTTTGGCATTATTTGATGTATCTGAGTTATTTTTTTCTAGTTTTGAGCCGTTCAGAGGTCGATATGCACAGGATGGCATTCTTGGAGCATCGTTTGGATTGTTGGGTATTAGATTTGGCTTGTTCGAGGTAAGTAACACTTTTAAACTTAGTGCTGAGAGTATGAAAACGTGTTATATGTTTGGTGTCGAGGTGATGCACATGATAGGTGACGGGCGTGTGGGCATGCATAATGTGAATTGTGACTCCGCTATTTCTGTGGTACTTTGTAGTTACCTGATCGTACCTGTAACCATGAAATTCTACGAACTTGAGCTATTGAGTTGTGCTCCATGTTAGAAACCATATCTAGGCTACATGCTTATCTTGTTGGGAACCACTGAGGTTATTTCTGTTGTTGAGTTATCTACTTTCATTGCTTTACATACTCAGTCATACACATTTATATGCATATCATATCTCAGTCTCTGTTACCATTTATTGACATATCATATCATTATTTTGGGCTAGTTTCATGGCATTGTGAGCCCAAGAGACTGGAGAAATTGATGATTGAGTGAGGCCTGGGGCTGCACCCGCAACAATTATACTGATTTATGATAGCGCTTGGGATGAAGGAGCCCCTACGGAGTCTACACACACCTCTACTAAGTGCGGTTGATTATAATGAGAGATGGGTCTTGTCTGAAGCATTTATATATCTAGGGATGGATCTTCCCCACGAGTTGGATTTGTCCATTCTCAGTACCGAGTGACTAATGGTCAGTTGATATATATATTTCGGGATGGATCTTTCCTGGCCGAATTGGCGATATACAACATGAGTGATTGGGCATGATGGGTGTAATGACTTGTGTTTCCCCATGATGAGCATGAACATGAATGTAATGTTAAGCATGTCGCTTTGAGCTTATATATGGTCATTTGCATTATAATGTGTTATGAACCCTACGGACGGGCTATGAAATGCATATGTGTATAATATAATGTATAAACCTTATGGACGGGCTATGAAATGCATATGTGTATAATATAATGTATAAACCTTATGGACGGGCTATGAAAAACATATATATATATATATATATATATATATATATATATATATATATATATATATATATATATATATATATATATATATATATATGAATGAACCCTATGGATGGTCTATGGAATGCATAGGTGTATGATACAGATGAATTCTATAAATGATCTATGAAATGCATATGTGTGTAATATAGATGAATCATATGGACAATCTATGAAACACATTGGTGTATTATATAGGCGATATTATGGACATGCTATGAAACGCATAGGTGCATAATGTAATATATGAACTCTATGGATGGATTATGAAATATATAAGTGTACAATATAATATGTAAATCCTATGGATGGGCTATGAAACACATAGAGGTATAGTATAATTTGTGAACCTTATGGACGATCGGTGAAATGCATAGGTGCATAGTAAGAGAGGGATGTGAAAGGTCTAGTGAGATGCATATACAGTATGAATAATAGATGCCACTTCCATTGCCCTTGTTTTACATGTTGTCACATTTATAATATTTTTTTATATCCCACGCATAACTCATATGGAACACTTGATCCCAAAAGAAGTTCAGAATGAAGTAAGTACGTATAATAAGATTTGAAATGTGATTCTATAGGATGTTTCGTAGTTTCTTGATGTACTTCATTTGTCTCTTATTTGAGTTACCGTATTTTTATATGTTGTTTTGCCTGCCTTACATATGAGTACTATTCCCCATGTACTCATGTTCTTTTTTATCGGGGGTGCTGTGTCTTTTAATGAATGCAGGTGATTTCATAGCAGACGGTATCGATTAGTGATAGCAGTACATCCTCCTCTCAGCTAAGTTGGTGAGCCCCATTTCATATTAGGGACTTGTGTCTTTTGGCCTTATGTGTATAGTGTTTTGACGTACAGCCAGGGTCATGTTGCTGACACTATCATGCCACTCCTATCTAGTAGAGATTCCGTAGACATAATGTGAGTTGTATATTGGAGTTGTAAAGTCAAACTAGAATGTTGTGTTTATATCACATATTCCACTTCAAACTATGATTGTGTAATGTATTTTGAAAATTATAAACGAAGTAACTAATGGTAATGAAAGTGTGTTGTTCACGTGATCTTCTTATTGTCAAATAATGTAATACATTCCCACACTATTCATGTGCAAGGTCGGGTAGAAAGTATCTAGTAGGCTTTCTTAACCGGGATATCTAGATAGAGTGCCGGTTGCGCTCCCCGAGGTTGGGGCGTGACACCTTCGGTCAGCATTGTTGTATTTTTTTCTAGTCTTTGGGACAGTCCTTGTTCCCACTCCAACAACTTCCATGGGAATAAAGGGGCCATCACAAATCACATCCCATAACTCGGAGTCCTCAGCCATGATGAAGTCACACATTCTTATTTTTACCATCCATGGTACTTTCCATTGAATCTTGAAGATCTTGTGGTTGATTGTCCTTCCTCGAGATTTGGTGGAGCAACCATAATGAAGATCCTTTCTAGATATTAATTTTTTAGAAAGAATCCGTGATAGAAATTAGGAGTCCACCAAACATTGTAGATAACCAGATTATCTATTAGTTCCCACGTTAAATAAGCAGAAAATAAAAGACACACGATATTTACGTGAAAAACCCTATGCTCAAGGGATTAAAAATTACGACCTACTCCAATAGGATTTCAACTCCACTAAACTAAGTAAATTTCATATTACAACCTATTCCAATCTAGGAATTAAACTCTTAAATCCCTCCTTTTTTATAATAACTCTATTGTAAGCTCTTTGCAACAACTCTATTACAAAGCCACACTCTTTGATTAACTATAGTCAATACAACCAAAATAATAATGGATGAATATTGTCGTACAAAATACTTCTCGAATGGCATGTAGGTTTACAAGTAAAGAACAAAAGACAAAGACAAAACAAACGTAATGACTTAAAGACATCTTCAGTGTTGGGATCGGGTTCTTGTGTTTGTAGCAGCTTTGATCTTGATTGCACCTTAAAAATAGTGGCAGGTGGCACTTGGAATGATATGAATGCATGTGAGAATATATATAGACAATACATATTGGTTTGACCTCTAGTATCAGTGGTTGTGCCGCTGCATTGCTGCCAGTCAATACAGTGAGACAACTATTACAACCATAGGGTTTACTGGGAGAACTGATTATATCTGCTCCCTTATCAAATTCCTCAAAAATATTTACCAGACATCAAAATATCACAACAGGCTCAAAAGAACTAATCATATCAGGTCCTTATCTAGTTTCTCAATAAAATTTAACAAATCATCAAAACCCACAACAGCATAACTAATCATGCACTATATAGTTTTATCTCTTCTTATCGTATATCTATCTTGTCTCCCAGCTGAACTTTTTCTTGGTGCAACTTCAATTTGGTTATTATACCAACTTGAGATAATGCATTGAATGAAAGTAAAAAAGACAGCTATTTAACAGTGAAGTTGGTCTCTTCATGATGCCCCACAACGACTTCTCGGACAATTATTAATTTGTCTTGAGGTATGAAATTATTTTTGCTTTGTTGAAGACACTAAATGATGATTCCATTTCAACAATTTTCTCAAGAGGCGTGACTCGAGTCCTTTCGTTTGAAATACTTCAAATATTAATTATATGTTTGCATTAGTTATAAAATGATTATATTATTAATTATGCAGGATTTTATCAAAAGCTTTTATTCTTTAGGCTTTAAGTTTTTTGGACTATAAATTTCAATAATCTTCCTTTTTTCCTAAATTTTATACTGAGTCAAACAATGCCACATCGAAACGTATAGAATAAGTAACAAAAATAATGCAGAGGTTAATACAAAAAAAATGATAAGTTAGTAATTCCAGTATAACTAGTACGGAAATCTAACAATAAAATAAAAATATGTGTACCAGGATAAGAGTAAATAACAATAAATGTTCTTGTAGTAAAAATCCATACATGACAATTTTATGTATTATTCATCATTGCATAATAATTAATGTATTATTAGCAGATGGCGAGTTCAGAATTTAAATTTTATGGGTTCAATCTTTAAAATTTTTAACATAAAACTCATTATATTTTTAAAATTATGGATTCAAATCTACTATTTCTTGCAATTTTAGTAGATTTACACATAAATTTATGTACTGCAAACAAAGTTATGGGTTCAATTGAACCTGTTACCAATACGCTACATACGCCCCTGATTATTAGTTTTCCCATAATAATTCATATGTTATTATTCACCGTAAAAATAATTCATACATTGTAGTCTTGCATAACTTTATGGTAAACTAAACGATCCAAGTTGGAAGAGAACTTGTCAAAACTCAAAACAGCGAATTTGAGAAAGAACTGGAACAAGAAATGCCACTAATGGCAAGCGTTGAATTTGAAAAATATCAGTACAGAGAAATTGTATGGGTTTAGCTAATATTAATAAAGTTTTACTAGTATTTTTTACCAAGTTACTAATCATGTTTATTATATGGAGATTTATTTGCAATTATAGTAATGTGATTTTCTCATCTTATTGTACAGTCTTTCCTGTAGCCAATCTGACTTTTTGGTGCAACTTTAACTTTTCTTTTTCCAACTTGAGATTAGCATTGATTGAAAGAGAAAGGACAGAGGAGTGAATAGTGAACTTGATTTATTCATGATTTGAAACTATTTTGCTTTTATTAAAATTCTAAATGATAATTCCTATTCCAGCCTTTTACCGTAACAATAAGTAATTTTTCATAACAAGTTTAATATGATATCCTCGACCATAGAGTGTGACTCAGACTTTCACTCCAGTGCATGCCAGCCCAGACATTCATTGAGTGGGATGGAAATCAAAGTGACTTCCTTTTCATGAGAAGTGGCCAAAAATATGGTCCCACTGTAATCAAGATTTTGCCCCATCCTTAAGATCCAAGGATTCCAACTTTTGTACTATATGTTTTCTCAACAAATTTGTTGGTAGTCTAGAATTAATTTGTTGGGCTTAATCAGTCCAAAATATTTTTAATATGATGTGATATTGATGCTTTACGATTAAATTTATACAATTTTATTTAAAAGATCTTATATTATTAAGAGATCTATACATTTTATATGTATGAGTATTTTCATATATACTTATTTTTTAGGCCTCCGTTAAAGTTATATACATATTGCACTAAATTTTGTAAAGTGTACTTGCTCAGATCTGAAGTAGTTCAATCTCTTCGATGTAACTTCAAAAATCAAATATGAAGTTCTTTTATCTTTTAAATGTAACTTCAGAAATTATAATCTTAAGTAGGTCAATATCTTCAATGCAACTTCAGATTTCAAATCTAAAGTTCTTCTATCTTTCAAATTCAACTTCAGAATATCGAATCTTAAGTAGTTAAATTTATTCAATGCAACTTTAGATTTCAAAATTTAAGTTCCGAAAATAAACTTGTTCTTTGAATTAGAACAATCCAACACATGATTCAACGCCTAAATCTACTTCAAATTAGGTGAGATTTCCATAACTTTCAAATATCATAAAGAACAAATCTAGTCATCAAATTGTCAAAACAACAACAATTTTAACAAACTCATTTTGCAACTGAAAAAAATGAAGAAGAAGAAGAAGAAGAAGAAGAAGAAGAAACCCTTAGCACAAATAAGAAGAAAACATCAACGAAGAAGAAGAGAAACGTGTATGTATTTGAAGTTATCCGAAAATCGGTTATCAGTCATTTTTTTTAAAATAGATACAAATTTAATGGGTGGCGTAAAACTGGATGCCACATATTTTACTTGTATGCAGTCTCATATTTTCTTTAGCTGTGGAACTTTGATCGCACACCCGATAATTCCCCCCATCGAACTAAGTCCATGTGTCCAACTACCACAATGCCTCTCCCTCGCACTACGTTTCACGTGACCCATTATCACGATCCATGGGTCAATTTTTTAGATTTTTGCCACCCACATCGTTAGAATATTTATGCAACCAAAGACCCAGCCAGCTTTTTCTTGTATGTGTGTATCTCTAAGCTCGTAAGGAGAAGTAATCTAGGCCACACATCATCACTCTGCGATCTTTATACTCATGACGTCGAACTTAGGCTATGATACCCGTTGTTGGACTAAGGTATTTGTACTATGGTATGATATTGTCCGTTTTAGACCAAACCCGTACGATTTTTCGCAAACGTCTTCATACCATTAAGAGATTCATACACCTTATATGCAGATTTCTATTATTTTAAGTTACTAATGCAGGACTTTGTTCGCTGATCCACTAATCGCCTCCTCAAACTAAGTTTTATGCGATCTAGCACAACTATCCACGAGTCTTTCCCTCAAACCAAGTTCTATGTGGCCTATCACCACAATTTACGGGTCAATTTCTGAATCATTGTGTGTCACTCGTGAGAGTATTTTACGGCAATCGAAGCCTCTAATTAGCTTTTCTTGTGTGCGCGTCTCCTAGCTCATAAGGGTAAGCAACCCGAGCCAACACCATCACTCATCCATCACCATACTTGTCCCATCGAACTTGGACTCAGACGCCAGTTGTTGGGGGTAAACCAACCCGAAGATACTATTAACATGGTTGATATTGTCGACTTTAGGTCAAGATCGTTCAGTTTTCTTTAAAAGGTCTCACACCATTAAAAGATCCTTATACCTTATTTGTATGCCCCAATCTTTTTAGCTAATAAGTGTCAACAGAACCAATAAGTGTCTAAATGAGTTAATTTCTGACAATTCAAATTTGTAATTCTCAAAATAAAATATTTCTTTATGTGCGGAATGTGTACATTGGCGGATCTAGACATGATGCAGTAGATCGACAAAGCTGATCGAGTCTACAATACATACATACATACATAGAGACGTATCTAAATAGAATCCACTAACTCTAAGTTCTGCATCATTCACTCAATGTATAGGATCACTACATATGGTGAAAACATAGAATGCCCCACCTCACGTTCTTTTGCTTCTCTAAGAACCTATAGCTAGAAATCTTAATTATTGAAAGCGATTGAAATGGAATCCTTGGCCGAATTATTGCAGCATTCTTTTGACAAAAATAAAAATTGAACAGGAAAGATGGCAAAAGGAAGGCTTTACTAAAGCACAACATTTGTTATACACAAAGACTAATTTAATCTTAACTACTAGTGCTACTGCTTCAAGACAGGTAGAAGGGAGAGAGAGAGAAAGAGAGAGAAAGAGAGAGAATGAAGTTCTTGTTCCAATGTCCATGTTGTTCTTGTTTCTGCTTCATGAAGCCACAGAAAGGCAAACCAAAAGCTAAAGTGGAAGAAGCCAAACCTAAAGATAAGAAGGTGGAAGAAGCTAAACCTAAGGATAAGAAGGTGGAAGAAGCCAAACCTAAGGAAAAGAAGGTGGAAGAAGCCAAACCAAAAGAGAAGGAAGAAAGCAAACCAGAATAATGATAGTAGAGGCAATGGCAAATGCAGCTATATTATTCTTGTACAAGTATTGTTCTTCATTTCCTTTACTGCTTGTTTATGGTGTTTTCCAATTTCCATCCATATGGTGTGCAATCTTTAACACTTCTTTGGAAAACGCTAGTTCTATTTCTCCTCCTAATGTATTTTTATAAGAAAATAATTTCACTTTATTCACTCTGAAAGGCAAAAGTAGTACTTATGTTACTCGGATTCTTAAAAAATATCATTCCTAAATAATGCATAACTTTTAAAGGATCCTACACACGCGACAACAATTTTGAAGGATATACTACATTGAGTCAGCAGCTATTTTAGTTTTAAGATACTAAGATAATATGATAATTGACTTGAGGGCATATTCTATTGGAAGTCTGTTTTATTGGAAATTCGGAACTTTAAGTTCCTCATTAGTCAGTAGACAGTAGATACAAATGCCCTCTAAAATTTAGTCGCACCCGTGTCGGATCCTTCAAAAATGCACTATTTTTGGAGGATCCGACACGTATCCGACCACATTTTCGGAGAGGTCCGAACAACATAGATGCCATATGCGTTGAACAAGTATATTCTGTTAAGAAGTTAATTAGATAAGATCTGAAAACACATAATTTCTTGATCACTTTATGTGGATCTTGGAGTATATGATATACAATCTGAATTCCTATTCATTGATAGTCTATTTCCTTTTGTTGGGCTCTATAAATAAAACGAATTCGTTTTTCTCTTTACCTTCCCCCCTCTTACTGAGAATACGAAACATTTTTGTGAATTACAGCCGGTGCTGAGTATATAAGTTGTGATATCAAATCCAGTTGTTAATAGTTCTCTCGCAACTTTATCAGGAAAGCAATAGTGAGGATGACATTTTCTTTATGATTAATACAAAATGAAAATTGATCAAACCAAACTTGATAAACAATATGATTCACAGAAGGTGACAATTTTTGTCTCTGATTGATTATATACTTATGTCATGGGCTGCATTTGCCCACCGACTCCTTGATCGAGCCTTGGCAGACCTCCCAACACCTAGTGCCATGGACGGCCAGAGGCAAAGTTTTTATTCAAATTATGTATTTATCTTAAGAAATTTATTGAATATATACAACTTATTAATTTAGAACCCAGTAACATAAAAAAATTACAATTCCAAACCAATAAGATTTAAATCTTGTTGGTCCACCTCTGTGGACGGCCTCGTGATCTTGGCTGGATATGCTTATGTACGTGGCCCAACCGGCAGCCTGAGCTCGTGCCCAGCGGGCAATGCTCGTCAGCAAGCAATGCCTCAGCGCCCATGTGCAGTGTGCACTAACTAAAGCTAAAAATAAGGACCCGTTCCTTCCAAGTGCCACACACCATCCCTTGTGAAACACATTGCCATGATGCTGAACAAGTTGCTTGAAGTCCTTTGTACAAGTCTAGGTATAGTTTGATGTAAATATAGATTAGTTTTACTTGATATGTTTATTATATCTTTCAATATCTACTTATGTCATGTCTTGTTGCTTAGGCTTACCTTTTTACAGGATTTATAGGGGTATAATAGTCCAAGTTTCAAGGATCCTAGTCTAGCTCGGACTAAAGGTTGAAGGGCTTTGGACGATTCTAATAGTCTACGCAAGGCAACTAAATTATATATAAAACAAGGAAATATTTAGAGATAAGTTTTTATTGTTAACTCATTTATTTATCAATTTATCATTAAGGAATATTCTTTCAATCAAGTCTAAGCTCCATATTACTATACTTATAATCAACTTTTATAGGCATTGTCGTTAAACATTATTACTACCAAAAATATCTGTAAAATAACATTCTTCCACCTCATAATAAAATTAAAAAGTATCAGGAAGTTGAAGTGCTATCCAACACCAATCAATATTTAAGGCTGCAGTACAAACCTTATATAGTCTAAATTTCATATCACTATACTATATTCAACTTCTATAGGCATTATTATCAAACTTTGTTACCATTAATTAAAACTATCAATAAAATAACATTCCTTGCATTCCTTATCAAACTCACCCTTAGATATTAATTTTGCAAAAATTATAGCATCAGAATCTTTACCCCCCTTGTCATGAATTGTGCAAAAATAATCACAGTAATTAAAAATCTTTGGAGTGTACCACAAAGACCAATGGAGAAACCTGAACCTGAATCTTTGTTATCCAAAAAAAAGAAAAAAACGCATGTCCTGGAGTGAAAGTGGAACTCTAAGTATAGATTGTAAAAGTGAATGAAGATATATTTAGTTTATATTTTTTCTGTTTATGAGTGTTAAACGGAAAGAGTCTAAATTTTAACATTACAAATATATCCATAGAAGGCATAGTTGGTAAATATTAATTTATAAAGGATTTTGGACTGGCATTTGTCGAGTAATTAACAGCATTTCATGATTCTATGGGTAAGGTCAATCTATGTGATCTTTTCTCGAACACTTCACGGGCGTATCGTCAAAATAAGCATCTGTTTGCTCTGTTTTATTTGATTCGTTTAGGTATGTATGGCTGTGATGATTTCGTGAGAGGATTTCTGGTTTTAAAATTTTGTTTTATACAAGTCTGACATATTAACAAATAATAATACAATGTAAGTCTGGAATGAAGATTCGCAAAACACAATAACTTTCTAGAATTACAGTGTATTTAATATTCATTAACAATTAAAATGATCGTTAAGATGAACGAACAGTGTGACTCACGGCTAAAGCGGCAAACCAAAGAGAAAAGAAAAAGAAATAGGAAAAACGAAGAAAATACCTTACAATATAGGAACGGTGGCAGCATGGCCTGAGAAAATAGAGCGATAGGGGAAAGACAGTAAATAGAAAAGGTAAAGAATCGGTTTTGAAAGAAGTGGCATTATTTTTAAAGCGGTTTTTTATTTTGTGTATGTTCTTTTTGTAGTTGTCTGTCTTTGAGAATGAAAATTTAGTGGGAGACGTGAAAATTCGTAGAGAAAGATAAATGTAATTCCTGCTTAAAGAGATGTGCCACATAACTGTGTGTATGGCCCTCAATTATAATATATGTAGATTATTATTTTATAGGGGTTCAGCTACAGATTACTGGATAGGTTGCCCCAGTCTAATTGAGATGTCGATGTATCAACCACCCTTTTCAGTTATAGTCTTCCGAATGCTTATTTCCCACCGTAGAGGAAAAAAAGTTGCAGTACCACTAAAAGTGCGATAGTCCTTCAAGCAAGGGACTTGGACAAACAAAGTCCTTACTCATATTCCACCAACAACACACGTATCATATAGAGTTTTTTCCTATCCTTTCAGCATAGCCTTACTTCGCACCTGTGTCAAAAGTAAGTTTAATTTTACTCAAGAGTAAGAATGATAAAGTATTTCACAAGCTTGAATACATATAAAAAGTCCGTCCCAAACAATTTAGCCTACAATCACTCAAATCTCTGTGATGGTGTTTTCACCCACTTAGCATCACATTAGATTTCTTGTAATTGTTGCTCTTTAAATTAGTGTAAATTTTTCTAAATTGAAAAGAACAAACAAAACAACTTTCTCGAATGCCAATATCTTTGTGGACTGTATCAAACCAATATGAGAAATTGAAAGCCTAATTCGTGGTGGGCCTTCTGAAATAAATTTGATTTCAACCCAAACCCAAAACAACAGATTTCAAAAGTTGGTTGGAAGTTGTTTGGCTAAGCTTATAAGCCGGTTAAACTAACTTATAAGTACTTTTCGGCTTATCTACGTGTTTGGTAAAGTCAAAAATACTTATAAGCCAAGTGTTTATAAGAGGGTGTTTGGCTAAGCTTATAAGCTGGTCAAATTGGCTTATAAACACTTTTTGGCTTATCTACGCGAAATAAGTCAAACGCCATAAGTTGCTCTCCCCCAACTTATCAAATTTCAGCTTATAAGCACTTTAGGTTTGACCAAAATATTTACTATTCTATCCCTAAAATACTTCTTTTTAAAATAAAACTCTTTGTACCCAATTTTTTAGCTGCTTATTATTAATATCAGCATTTTTATCCAACCACATAACTGCTTATTTTTTAAATCAATTTCAGCACTTAAAAGTGCTTTCAACACATATGATCAGTTATTCTAAATCAGCTAAGCCAAACGAGCTCTAAGTCCAAAATAAGTCAAAAGACATAAGCTGGTCACCCTAGCTTATGAATTTTTAGCTTATAAGTACTTTAAGTTTGACCATGATTTTTACTTGTATCCTTAACCTACATCCACCCCGCACCCCCGCCTCTTCAAGTCTGCAATTTTCATTAACTATTTAAGATAAGCAATTTCTCTATTCCTTTGCATATTCATATCTATGTGATTTTGTATTAATCTTTGAACTGTATGTAATAAATGAAGACATATCAAATTTTTGGTGTATTGCTTTCTAAGTGTTGCGCTGATGAAGACAGTGTTTGTTTCTCTTCAAATATTTTATCCTATTTAGGTTTATTTTTTATTGAGAAACTTTTATCAATTTATTAATTATTATACCTTACGATTGTATGCTTATCATAAAATAGATTATATTTATCATAAAAATTATCTTATCTAAGCATAATTGTCTTTAAAATAAAATGACAAATAAAATATTTCGTATTTGAATTGATCTGGAATCTAAAATTTTAAGAAAATTATGCCCTTATAAGTGTAAACAATTTTAAGGTTATTTAAGTTATTTTAACAGAAAAAGAGCTTATCAATATTTTTTTATCAATACTGCAGCAACTTATTCAATTTCAGCACTTTACCCAAACATGTAACTGCTTATTTCTTAAATCAATTTAATTACTTAAAGTTGCTTTTAAGCACCTAATGCTTATCAGCTACTCCAAATCAGCTAATCCAAACGGGCTCTTAGTTAGCTCAAAGTTCAAACCCTAAGACAAAAGTCATAAACAAATAATTTCGTATTTGTCATAGATTCTTTAGTCCCGTTCCTTAAACAACACATTTTCATGATAGTATTTTAACTTGGCCACAGTAGACAAACATTTTCATGTATATGCGGTAAATAATGCAAAGTGTGAAGTCCAATGGCTAGGCTGTAGCAAAATGGATATTCATGGTAGCCGATCTTTAATGTTGTGTGACGTCTTATATGTTCTGTAGATTCAACAAAACTTAGTGTATGTGTCTGTTCTTCTAGATTTAGATTTAGATTTCGGTTTGAACTTTAGCTGCAGTGGTCTTAGATTTACTCTAGACAATATTTTTTATGGTTCTGGACACTGCTATGATGGTTTTATATTGTTATATTATAATCCCTCTACATATAACTATTATATTGATTGTTGTGTTATGACATGTTATTCTCATAATAATGGTACTGATATTATTATAGGGCATGCAATATTAGGTCACATAGGGTAGGTTCGAATGAATAGAATGGCTAAGGAAGAAGATTTAGGTTCTTTCTTCAAAATTGAAATGGTAACTTATGAAAATTATCTTGCGAGAAAGATTACACGCAAATTATTTGAAAAGGCAAAGAGAGCCGATTTTACATTGAAATTAATCCATTATGACATATATAGTTCAATGAATATAAAGGCTAAGTTTGGTGTTTTATATTTCATTACGCTTATTGACGAGTTCACGCGCTTTAGTTATGTCTATTTGATTTCTCATAAATCTGAAGCACTAAAATACTTTAAGACATATTTGAATTAGTTGAGAATTAACTAGACAAAAGGATTAAGACCTTAAGAACCGATAGAGGGTGTGAATATCTATCAAAACAATTTGAAAAATTATGTAATAAAAAATACATCATCAGAGAGTTAATTATTCCTTACACACCTCAACAAAATGGTATAGCAGAAAAGAGTAATAGAATACTATTGGACATGATAAGATCCATGATGGAATAGAAATTTATCTATCTCTTTTTGGGGAGATGTGTTATTGACTGTAGCATACATATCAAATAAAGTTCCTTCTGAAACGGATTTTTGCACTCTTTATGAGCTATGGACTAGTCATAAACCAAACATAAATGATTTACAATATTGGGGTTGTGTTGCATATGTAAAAGATTTCTTAGCAAGTTTTATAAATTAGGTCCAAAAGATTAAAAAAAACATTATAAGGTATGTAGAATGCTTCAAAGGGTATGTGTTCATTGGTGAATTAGAGGATGGAAGTGTGATTGAGATTAAATCACGGGATGACACGTTTCTAGAAAATGATTTTCCAAAGAAGGGTGAGGTAAAGAATAAAAAGCTTCTTTATGAAATGTTGAACTAAGAGAGCCAGCACGTGACTTTTGACATAGCTGGTAATCAAATCGATCAAGATCTTTCTTGATCCAAGTGAGAGTTGGAGTTCTTAATTATAGGCTATAATTACACATTTTAGTCGATTATTACGCTCTAATTTACTGCACTTTAGTTGAGTTTGCGCTTTAATCGCTAGTATTTTGCACTAATAGTGTGTTTTATGCCTTGTAGGAGTGATTCGAGCTATATAGATGTTATGGAATGAATTCAAGTGATTTGGAGCTTTAAAGTCTGAGTAAAAGCCCAAGAAATTAAGCCGGGATCGTATTCGGGATCAACAGATGATAAAACAACAAAAATGAAGACTCGAGGAGGCATATTACGTACTATCTAGTAAAACAGACATAACCTTTTGCTCAGAACTCTATTTGGGATCCACAATATATGGTTGAAAAGCTAACTTAAAGGGATACAACTTTCATGTTTTACTTCTGCCCAAATTCCAAACGGAACATGGTGAACAACGCGGTTGAAACTACGACCGTGGAATTGACCGCGGTAGAAATCAGAGAGCATGTCTGACCGCGGTCCTACCGCATTTTGGCTATAGTCGTGCCTCTACAGGCATAAAAAAGAGTCATATTTCGTTCGGGACAAGGTTATTTTGGCCCTACACTATTCCAACGCCTATAAAAGGGGTCCCGAACCTATTTGGAAGAGGATGGGACATATTTTGGACACAAATAAGATCTAAGGAGGCAAGAACACATTGAAAGCAAGGCGGAGAATTCTTCAATAAGTTTTCCTTCCTCTTCTCATTTTTTATTGTTGGTTATGACTTTTGATATTATAGTTTTACATACTATTATGAATAGCTAATTTGTTATCTAAAGTTTTGGTGAAACCCGTTGGGGATGAATTGGTTGTTATATTAATATAGTTTTGAGTTGGTTGTTAATCTCTATTTGTTCAACTACATTTTGATTTTGGTTAATTGAAAGGATCCTCAATTAGTCGTTCCTATTTATTATGTATCTTCTTGAGAGAGAGTGCATATTTAGGTAGTTTTTTTAACAACATCACTCCCAGAGTATAGACAAGAGTCATAACTAAGGGTTTAGAGGTTGGATTAGAGATAACGATACCTCGGGTGCAATCTAAGTGAACTGTAATGTGAATCTAGCTAGCGTAGCTTGAGAAAGTGCGTCTAGTAAATTATCATAATTGCTTGAGAGAGATTTATGGTAGCTGGAGAGTTCATGATTGATAGTGGCAACTAAGTCACACCTATAAGAAATATACAACCAAGGAAATCAACAACGGGGGAAATAATTACCTTAGACCTTTATTCAAACTATTTACAATTCAAGCATAGTTAGTTTTCAGTTGTTTATTTATTTTCAATCTTATCTATTAGTGATATTAAACAGATACAACTAAGCCTTAGTTCTCTATGGGATTCGACTTCGGACTTTTAGATTGAATTATATTTGTAGCGATCACTTATCCTTTTTAGGACTAGAGTTGGGTGTGATCAGTTCTCAATCCTAAAATTCTTCTAACGAATATGAATTTCAACGATGAAAGAGTACCAGTAAAAAACATATCCAATCATACTTATGAGTTTGAAGATTATGTTTTCTCTGTATCTCCCACAAAAATGGATGAGCCAAAGTCTGTAACTGAGGTTTTATCGAGACTTAGAAAAGATGACTGGATAAAAGCAAATAAAGAAAGATTAAATTCCATGAAAACCAACAAAGTTTGGGATCTAGTTGACCTTCCTCCTCGGCGTAGAGCCATCGGGAACAAATGGGTTCTCAAAGTTAAACACAAACTGGATGGGTCAATAGAAAGATACAAGGAATGGTTAGTGGCAAAAGGCTTTAGTTAAAAATCTAGAGTAGATTATGAGAAAACATTGTTGTCAGTTGTGAAGTTCACCTTAACTCGCTTACTTTTGGATATTGTTGCACGTTTGGATTTGAAATTACATTAAATATATGTGAATATAGCTTTTCTGAATGGAGAAATAAACGAAGAAATTTACATGAAATAACTTCTAAGAGTCATCGTTAAACACCAAAAATAGAAGGTTTGTAAATTGAAAAAATCTATTTATAACTTGAAGCAATCTTCAAGGCAATGGTATTTGAGATTTTACAAGGAGGTGATCTCGTATGATTTTACCATGATTAGTGAAGACCGTTATATTTATGTGAAGAAGTCCAATGGAATATTTGTAATTATTTCTCTTTTTGTGGATAATGTTTTATTAGTTGAAAATTATTTAAAATATTTGAAAACTATAAAATCATGTCTTCCAAATCATTTGATATGTGAGGTAGACTATAAATTGGAGTTAATATCCAAAGAGACCATTTTAAAAGTTATTGGGTCTATCTCAAGAAACTTATATAAAAAAAAAAAATTGGAGCGTTTTGCATGAATAATTACAAATCCATGCATATTCCTATAGCGAGAGGTAAAAATTTAAGCCTCGAAATGTATCCCACGATTGAAAATAAAAAGGAAGAAATGTCTCGAGTTTCGTATTCAAGTATTGTCGAGATATTGATATACTATGACGTGTACTCAGACATTTGTTATGTCGTAGGTATGGTTATAAGGTATCAATCCAATTCTGGAAGAGATCATAGGAAAACTATACAGAAAATTTTAAGATACCCAAAGAACACAGCATATTATTCACGATGTTATAGTGAAAATAATTTATACGGCCAAATGGCCTCGTGACCACTTAAACTTTCATCAGTTTGTAAATCTGATACACACTTATATTTTTCCCATTTGAAAACTCCAACTTAACGGAATGAGCACTAATAAACACATCCAATAAAGCACGTATATAAATTTTACTGACATATACAATACGTCATGTGCTAGACTGTTTATTACTTGACATGTATTATTTGTGGGTCCTATTTTTAAAATTTATTTTTCTTACTTTTCTTCTCCACTCAAACACCTCTCTTCAAATCAGTAAAAGAAGCTACTATCAAAAAATGCCGACAAACCCTAAATCCAAAATAGTAGGCACCATTTCCCTCCATAATCTCTATAATCACCGTCAAGAACCCATTCTTCAATCAAATCTCAAGAACCCAAATTAAATAAGAATAATTTGAATGTTTTCAAAGGTTCTAAAACCCATAGACCCAATATAGGTCAATTTTTTTAAAAAGTTCTTCATCAAATAGTGGCTGGTATAACAGTAAGAGATTGAATTAGTGGTGAGAGAGAGGATATTTTTTTCAGCTTGTCTTCTAGTCGAAAAATAACTAAAATTCGTCTCAAACCTATTCTGGTAGAGAAGTTTGATTACTACAATAACTTTACTTGTCGGGCCATAATATGTTATAAGAAAATTAGCTATATCATAATGTATATAAGATTTGAATGAGAATAAGAAGAACTTAATAAGAAATAGGTGTACTGACAAGGAATAAAAGGGGAGGATAGAAGAAATAAATGGGAGGGGAGTACTGACGGGGTCCTTTTATAACTTTATTTGTTATTTTTTATTTTATTCCTTTTAATTTTATTATTTTTTAATCAGACTATTATTTTCACACAAATTTTCTACGTGATGGGCACTTATTTTGTCCACATCACCTATGTCACTTCCATATAAGCATAGTCAACGATCAAAGTAGTTTATTCATGCTTATTTTATCAATTTGGAATGTTCAAAGGGTAAAAGTGTAAGTTTATATGTCGGGCTTACAAATCGGTACAAGTTTAAGTAGCCACGAGGTCTTTAAAACTAATTTATACTTGAGAGGATATACGGATGCTGATTGGGCTGGTGATCAAAATGATAGAAAATCAACATCCGATTAATCTTTCTTACTTATTGGTGGTTCTATTTCTTAAACAAATCAAGAAACAAACTTATACGGCCTTTTCTATGATGGAAGCTAAGTTCGTGGCTTGTACATCTGTTGTACAAAAGTTATTTGGTTGAAGAAATTCTTTGAGCATCTAGATATTACAAGGAACTCTCAAGGTCCCATGACTATATTTTGATAGTCAAGAGGCTATTGCATACACAAAATATCGTAAGTATCAAATCAAGAACAAACACATTGATATCAAGTATAACTTTGTAATAGATATGGTATCAAGTGGAGAGATAACTTTACAATACATTCCTACACGAAGTATGATAACTGATCTTTTTACAAAGGCGATATCTAGAGATCTTTTTGAGAAACATGTTATGGCTCTAGGTTTGCAAAGGATATGACCATGTTTATGTATTTTAAATTAATTTGATTATTATAATATGCTCAAATTTATGTTCATATCTAGTATGCATATGAGGATATTTTGTTGATAAAGTGTGTCAAATAATTTGCGAGATTGGCTCTCTCACATGAGCAATCGTTATTACGTTAAGAATCGTGAAGAGGTGAGACCTTATAGAACCTTAAATAATGCGAGGTTATATTTGCTTGTAAAGGTCGATCTTGACAACCAGTCAGACTTACAAGTTTTTTCATTTGATTATAACTTATTTTGTAAGCCAGATGTGAGTTTCACCTAAAAGTTAGATTTGATGATTATTGAAGTGAGAAACTCGGGAGGCAAGATTTTTTTACGGTGTCTGACAAAGATTTGTACGGTGTTGAATAATTAAAAGAATATGACAGATGCACCAATATAAGGCGAGAACACCGCATCATATGTTTCATATCATATGTGCTATCGAGTAGTGGGATAATAGAAGAATGAATTCCAGCTTTTTCATTATGTGAGATCCTATCGAAGTTATATTATCTTTTATTGAAATACTATTTTACCTTTTACTATCTCTTGAAGTGACAACCAGTGTTCCTACTTTAGCATGTCGCTAATAGCCATGAGTTATATGGCAATGCAGTGCATGGTTAGGAAAGTTGTTGATTGGAATGAAAAGATTCGAGTACAAACGGAAGACAACAAAAAATTTAGTAATTTAACTTGCATTCATGGGTCGACCATTACACTTACCATGAGGGTATGATATGGAAACAAAATTAAACATAAACTCGAGTTTACCTCTTTCGAGGATGAGAGATCAGATAAATAGCTATTGGAATAGCAAATAATATCTGGGTATTGTGAGTAATAAGATCCTCATGTTAGTAGTAAATCCCTTTTGCATGTGATATGAATTTCCACATAGAGCTATTAAACAACCTTAAAGGGTTAAAATAGTGAAGCTCTCGAGCTTGCGGGCCGCATGAACTATTTGCCAGTATAATTACGTGTGTTATTGTCATGGTACAAGTTTGGGTCAAGTCCACCATGTTTGAAGTGAGAAATGTTGGATATTGGGCTTGAGCCGCACATATGGACCAACCCTGTTTATTTTTAAGGAGATATAATTAAAAAAAGTTATTTAGGGAAGGTTTAACTCCTAAAAATAAAGCTACTATACGTCGCAAAGAAAATGGGAGTGTGGGAACAAATTATCTGATCGGTAAGTTTTCTCTGACTACTTCCCTTCTCTATATAATCAAGGCTCTACTTCACTGTACAATTCTCCCTAAAAAGAAAGAAGCACAGCAAAAGAAAGAAGAAGCATCTAGTTTGTAAAACAGTATTACGTTTTCAAGAGAGACGCAGCCGGACTTGAGCATTTGATCGAAGAATATTCTGCAAAACTTCTACTATGGTTAACAAATACACAAATTAATGTCCTTGTTACTATTTAATTCAGTTTAACAATCTAGTGTTAGCATCATTAAAAACCACGTTGTTACTTATCTCAACTGTTTGCATTTGTACTTACGATTGCCGAAGGTGATTGTAATGGAAATGAGAAAAATATTAAGACAATTTGACATGAAATACTTATTTGAAGGTTTAATTGGATGCGAGGAAGAAGTCTTACTTATAAGCTCAAATTGAAAATACAAAATAATTAGATTATTATAAATAGAATTCTATTTATGGTAAATGTCTATATTTACAGAGATTCTAGGTTTTATTACTTGGTGGTTAAGTCACCATCTCCCTATAAATAGAGGGTTCTATTCCATTGTAATTGATCCCAAAATTCAATAAGAATTCTCTCTCTTTCTTTGCAATATTATTCTTCTTATTTTATTATTCTATAACACGTTATCAGCACGAGACTCTAACCAATTGAGTAGAAGCTTGGGGATTGAGCACAATGATTGTCAATTGCTCCATGAACTTCCTTCATGATTTAATTTTAGATTTAAGGTAAGTATTTTTACTTTTCTCTTTCAAATTCTTGACATTCTATTATTTGATTTTAAATACAAGCAAAGACGATAAGTTTTGATTGCAACTCTAATGGAGTTTGAAAGAAATTATAACCACCCAAAGTGGTAAAATTTCTATGTCTTGCCATGATTAAATTCATGTATAATTGTGGGCAAAGAATTGAAAACTCGTCCCATTGAATTTGCTCCATTCTCATTCCCTTTAGAGAATGTGATAACAGTATGTAATAAGTCTGAAAGAAGACAAAATTATTACCATGAATAATCAATGGATATGTACGTGGTAATAGACGAAATTATATCGTCATCATTGTGGTAACGAGAACAATAAGTATTCTCAAAATAATCCTTCACTATGTGAAAGTAATATTTGTCATCGATTTGACATGAGATTTTATAAAGCACATATAGATGATTATGATCCATTCATGATGTTAATGTAACAACATCTTACTTATGAATACATATTCATTCTTCAGAGAATATGAACGTGCTAGTGGTAGTGAATATACCACACTCACCTCTAAAAGAAGGTTTGAGATGATACCATAAATAATGTCATTATTATAACATGAATGGTCATTGGTCACGTACCTATTGTACGCCAAAATATTTTGGCATTATGATTATTAAAAGACAACGGTAATGTAAGAAACAGATCTTGCATATAATTTTGACCATACACATAATGGTATAAGTTTCTCTTTAAAAGAGATATTCACAATATAGGTGTTGATGATTATGTGGTACTACCAATTAATTGAGAGCTCTGGAGAGCCAATTACCACTATTTTGGAGAAACATAATTGATTACCAACAAGATATTGTGTTGTAGTAAGTCTCAAAGAAACATATTCAGTTTCCAAAGTATTCGCGAAAGCGGTTGATTATATTGAGACTATAAATAAAGGAAAGATTTAATATCTTCTATTACTACAACTTGTAGCGGGGTAATATGTATGTAAAAGCTACCCACTTTATCTCCAATTTGTACTACATAAATAAAAGAATACCACAATGAAGTGGATATTTTATTGATATAAAACACATATCATAATAAACTTGGAGTTTATTCATAATTGCACACATTATGGTGTAAATCTGAAATTTATCAATATTGATAATTTATTCAGTTGACATAATTGGTTTAGCCATATCAATTTAAGTATGATGTGCAAACATGAAAGAGAATTCACATAGGTAAATATTAAAGAAAGTTTTTTACGAATTCTCTTACATTGCATGTTCTCATTAATTAGTAGACCAACTAAAAATGGGATTGAATCCCATGAATGCTGGAAATATCAAAGGTGAATATGGGCTCATTCACCCGCCATGTATACCACATAAGATGCATCTATGAGATGACTACATGTGCAATTATTATTAACCCGCAACCTGGCCGGTATGTGCGAGGTAACTTGCTCATTAATTTAATTCCGAGCATAATTTCCAGATTTCCTATTCAAGATATTTTATCTTGATAAGTTGGTCTACATTA
>JASVEL010007005.1:0-111015 GCA_032618575.1 Nicotiana noctiflora | reverse complement strand
GATATTATCGAGACATGGGCTGCGGGTTCGATTCCCGGAGACCCAGAGGTACTGAGAATGGGACTGTGGGTTCAATTCCCACAGATCCTGGATTTGTTTATTTGAGTTGGTTATTTGTTGTTAGCTTAATTGTAGACAGTTGCAGTAATCATCATAATGTTGTTATTTCGGAAATTATTATCATTTAAACCGTTTATTTTGTTATCATCATTATATTATTGTTTTCTCAGTAGGGCCCTGACCTACCTCGTCACTACTCCATCGAGGTTAGGCTTGGCACTTACTGAGTACCGCCGTGGTGTACTCATGCTACTCTTTCCGCACACTTTTGTTGTGCAGATCCAGTTACATCAAAGCAGGCTCGTGCTAGGTGATTCCGCAGCTTTTTGGGAGACCTTGAGGTATGATCTGCTACGTCCGCGGATCCGGAGGCTTTCCTTCTATTCTAATAGTACTAGTTGACATTTTTCCTTCATTTCGTTGTTAGACACTCTTTACACATAGAGCCACAGTTGTATTTCCCTTTTAGTCTGTGTTACCGTGGGGTTCCGGATCTTGGTAGTGCTTTATTCATTGTGTGACGGATGTATGTGCCAAGCAGCACGGATTACATATCTTTTATGTTATTTTTCGCTGTTTCTTATTTAAGTATTTATAACTTATAGATTCCGCAACGTGTTAGGCTTACCTAGTCGTGGGGACTAGGTGCCGTCATGACATGTTCACGATTGGTGAACTAGGGTCGTGACAAGTTGGTATCTGAGCTATAGGTTAATTCGTGTCTTGTTCCCAAATTTTCAGAATATGGCACCTAAGAAGAAGGCTAGACTCGGCCTTAGGGCCAATGCCGGCCCAAGTGCAGCTGTTAATCATGTACCCGATGCCGTGGGAGAGAATGACCCACCAGTCCCGAATTTGCCTGGCCCATCTGTTCAAAACCCAAGTGTCCCTATTCCAGCCGCGGCAGAGGATGCTACCATTCCTCCTGCCGGTGTTCCTGACTCAGACACAGTTCCCGCTTCGGGCTCTGGTATCTCTAATGAAGAACTTAGGGGAGCCATCCATATGTTAACACAGTCTAGTGGCCGCACAGGCCCAGAGATCCCATGATGCCCCTGCATCCTCCAGCGGACAGGGAGATTCCTTTGGCTCCAGAGTCCATCAATTCTTGCGATTGGCCCCTCCGGAATTTTCAGGCACCGATCCAGAGGCTGACCCACAGGAATTCCTTGATGAGATATACAAGACCCTCAGAGTGATGAAGGCTACAGATATAGAAGGGGTAGAGTTGGCCTCTTACAGGCTGAAGGGAGCGGCACGTTCATGGTTTGAAATGTGGGAGGATTCCCGTGAGGAAGGGAGCCCTCCGGCCAGATGGGATGAGTTTGTGGATGCATTTATGGACCACTTCTTACCTGCTGAGGCAATGGCAGCCCGTGCCACTGAGTTCGAGGTTCTCAAGCAGGGCAGTATGAGTGTTTGGGAGTATCACATGGAGTTCGTAAGGTTGTCCAAGTATGCTCCTCATTTAGTGTCGACCATGGATGCCCGGGTTCGACGGTTTGTTCAGGGCCTTAGCCCTTTGGTGGTGAATGAGGCCGCCACAGCAGCTTTGCACTCAGACATGAACTATGGGAGGATTGTAGGGTTTGCTCAGGCCACAGAGGCCAGGAAATTGAAGATTCGTGCAGAAAGAGAAAGTAGCAACAGGGCCCGGTCAATGGGTCGTTCAGGGAGATCACTTCCAGGGAGGGGGTCCTCAGGGCCATCCCAGTCATATGCTCAGTCCTCCGCGAGTGCACCGCCATCCGTGCACAGTCATCAGCAGGGCAGTTACTCGAGACCTGGTTCAGACAGCAGGAGGTCTCGTCGGTCTGGTCATCCTGGGGTGAGATCCCAGCAGCAGGGGAGACCTACATGCCCCAAGTGTGGGAGATTTCATACAGAAACTTGCTACCTTGACCTTCCAGTGTGCTTCGGGTGCGGGGTGAGAGGTCACATTCAGCGGGACTGCCGTGCACCCCGTCAGGGTATAGGTAGGGGATCTGCTCAGTCATCCGGTTCTTCAGCTGCTACATCATCAGCACGTACTCCAGCATCAGCAGGGCGTGGTGCAGCTAGGGGTGGAGCTCAGGGTAGGGGTGGACCTAGCCGATTCTATGCATTGAGTGGCCGCCAGAATGCCGAGGCTTCTCCAGATGTTGTTACAGGTATCATGTCTGTTCAGACTATTGATTGCTATGCCCTTATTGATCCAGGGTCCTCCTTGTCTTATGTTACTCCATTCATTGCTTCAAGTTTTGGGATAGAACCCGAACGGCTTCATGAGCCGTTCTCTGTGTCGACACCTATTGGTGATTCTATTACAGCCTCACGAGTCTATAGGAATTGTGTTGTTACGGTGGGTGGTCGTGATACCACGGCCGATCTTATTGAGCTTGGGATGGTAGATTTTGATGTAATTATGGGGATGGATTGGCTCTATTCGTGCTTTGCCAAACTTGACTGTCGAACGAGAGTTATGAGGCTCGAGTTCCCTAACGAGCCAGTCATTGAATGGAGAGGAAATGGTGTGGTGCCAAGGGGTAGGTTTATTTCCTACCTTAAGGCTTCGAAGATGATTAAGAAGGGTGTATCTATCACCTGGTTCGGGTAACGGACACCACCTCAGAGGTGCCTACCCTCGAGTCCGTGCCAATTGTGAATGAATTTCCTGAAGTGTTTCCAGATGAGCTTCCAGGCATCCCGCCGGATAGGGAGATTGATTTCGGAATCGATGTATTGCCTGATACTCAGCAAATATTCATTCCACCATACAGAATGGCGCCAGCAGGGTTAAGTGAGTTAAAGGAGCAACTGAGGGATTTATTAGAAAAAGGGTTCATACGACCGAGTGTGTTGATGTGGGGTGCTCAGGTTCTCTTTGTTAGAAAGAAGGATGGCTCACTTCGAATGTGCATTAATTATCGGCAGCTCAACAAAGTCACCATCAAGAATAAATATCCTTTGCCTCGGGTGGATGATTTGTTTGACCAATTGCAGGGAGCAAAGTTCTTCTCAAAGATTGATTTACGGTCTGGGTACCACCAGTTGAAAATCAGGGAGCAGGATATTCCTAAGACCGCCTTTAGAACTCGTTATGGTCACTTCGAGTTTTTGGTCATGTCTTTTGGGCTAACCAATGCCCCAGCAGCTTTCATGGACCTTATGAATCGGGTTTTCAAGCCATTCCTAGATTCCTTTGTGATTGTATTCATCGACGATATTCTCATCTACTCTCGGAGCAGGGAAGATCATGCCGTTCACCTCAGAGCAGCATTGCAGACCCTTCTTCAAGCATCAATTGTATGCCAAGTTCTCAAAATGTGAGTTTTGGTCGGAGTCCGTAGCTTTTCTAGGGCATGTTATTTCCAGTGAGGGAATTATGGTGGATCCTCAGAAGATTGCGGCAGTGAAAGATTGGCCTAGACCCACGACCCCGACAGAGATTCGCAGCTTTTTGGGTCTGGCAGGTACTATCGGAGGTTTGTAGAGGGATTCTCAACCCTCGCCTCCCCATTGACTAAATTGACGCAGAAAGGCAGTTAAGTTCCAGTGGTCCGAAGCATGTGAGAAACGTTTCCAGGAATTGAAGTCAAGATTGACCTCGGCACCAGCATTGGCCTCGCCAGAAGGCACAGAGGGATTTGTGGTTTATTGTGATGCCTCCAGGGTTGGTTTGGGATGTGTATTGATGCAGCATGGGAGTCATATCTTACGCTTCCAGGCAACTCAAGAACCATGAGAAGAATTATCCGACGCATGATTTGGAACTTGCAGCCGTTGTGTTTGCCTTGAAAATATGGCGACACTATCTTTATGGGGTTCATGTAGATGTGTTTTCAGACCACAAGAGCCTCCAGTATTTGTTCAAGCAGAAAGAGCTGAATCTGAGACAACAGCGGTGGTTAGAATTACTCAAGGACTATGATATGGACATATTGTACCATCCAGGGAAAGCAAATGTGGTAGCTGACGCTCTTAGTCGGAAATCCATGGGTAGTTTGGCTCATTTGGGTGTAGATCAGGAGACACCTGGCTCGAGAGGTTTACCAATTAGCCAGTTTGGGGGTTCGTATTTCGGCATCAGACGAGGGGGATATCTTGGTGCATAATGGAGCAGAATCATCATTGGTCGCGGAAATCAAGGAAAAACAGTTCATGGATCCAGCATTGGTTCGGGTGAAGGAAGCAGTCATGAATGACAAGACCTCCGCATTTGTACTCAGCAGCGAAGATGGTGTATTGCGGTGTCAAGATAGGCTATGTGTTCCGGATGTGGACGAGCTTCGGAAAGAGTGATGGCAGAGGCTCATACTTCCAGGTATTCTGTGCACCCTGGTTCAACGAAAATGTATCACGATCTCAAAGAGGTTTATTGGTGGAACGGTATGAAAAGGGATGTGGCAGGCTTTGTAGCTAAATGTCCGAATTGTCAACAAGTGAAGGCCGAGCATCAACGACCTGGTGGATTAACTCAGCTTATAGAAATACCAAGGTGGAAATGGGAGATGATCAATATGGATTTCGTGGTAGGGTTACCTCGCACTCAGCGTAAGTTCGATTCAATATGGGTGATAGTAGATCGACTCACCAAATCAGCTCACTTCCTGCCTGTCAAGTCCACTGATACCGCGGAGCAATATGCAAGATTGTACATCAAAGAGATAGTAAGGCTTCATGGCACTCCACTTTCTATCATCTCGGATCGCGGGGCTCAGTTCACAGCTAACTTTTGGAAGAAGTTTCAGCAAGGTTTGGGAACTCAGGTGAATCTCAGCACAGCTTTCCATCCACAGACCGATGGTAAGGCCGAGCGGACCATTCAAACGCTCGAAGATATGTTGCGGGCTTGTGTCTTAGATTTTAAAGGTAATTGGGATGAACACTTGCCACTGATAGAATTTGCTTACAATAACAGCTATCATGCTAGCATTCAAATGGCCCCGTTTGAGGCATTGTACGGGAGAAGATGTAGATCGCCAATCGGGTGGTTTCAGGTAGGTGAAGCGGAATTGCTAGGGCCAGATATGGTGTACGAAGCTATGGAAAAGGTCAAGGTTATTCAGGAGAGAATGAAAACAGCACAGAGTCGTCAAAAGTCCTATGCGGACGTTCGTCGAAGGGATTTGGAGTTTCAAGTCGATGATTGGGTGTTCTTGAGGGTATCTCCTATGAAGGGAGTCATGCGATTCGGAAAGAAAGGGAAATTGAGTCCTAGGTATGTCGGGCCATATCGGGTCGTTCAAAGGATTGGTCAAGTTGCTTATAGGCTAGAGTTGCCTCCTGAGATGTCATCAGTGCATCCGGTGTTCCATGTGTCCATGTTGAAGAAAGTGATTGGAGATCCATCCACCATCATGCCAGTCGAAGCTATAGAGGTTAATGAAGATTTGTCATATGAAGAAGTTCCAGTTGCCATTCTTGATAGGCAAGTCCGTAAGTTGAGAAATAAGGAAGTTGGCTCTGTTAAAGTATTGTGGCGAAGTCAACAAGTTGAGGAGGCCACATGGGAAGCAGAAAAAGAGATGAAGGAAAAGTACCCCCATTTGTTCGATCAAGCCTAGAAGAAATTAGGTGACCCTCCTACTCCTAGTAACTGTCATCTTGCCTAAGTTGTTTCCCTCTTAGTATTAGTAAAGTCTCCTTTATTTGTAATGAGTTAAATGTGTTGTTACCTTGGGTCACTTGAACCGTTCTTGATAAATGAAAGCCTTATAAAGATTTACGTGTTTAATAAACAACTATAGTAAGTGTACATGGTGTGTTAAAATGGTTAAATAAGGTAAGAATTCATTGAAGTGACTAGTTTATGTGCAATTGTAACAATGTGATAGAATATGTGCATTCGTTGAGGTAAGAAAGTGTATACCAATTGTGAAAAGTGTTGTATTTGTGTATTGTTGTTTGGTAATGTGTTTCGGGGGCCCTCTGACAGGTGGATATGTCCATAATACAAAGGAAACTCTGGCGAAATTTTTCTAAAATATAAGAGTTAGTCAAAATTTTGATAGCTTGCATATCATGTCTTTCAAAACTCATTTATTTCAAAATCCTCATTCGAGGACGAATGATCTTAAGGGGGGAGGATGTAAGGCCCCGTAAAATTTTTGTGCATAAAACCTAGTAGATGTGGTGTCATGGTCCGAATGATGTGTTAGGAATGCGTAGAATTCTTCGCGGTTCGGACCCTTGGTAGCGATTTAAGTTTCAAAAATGTAGAGAAATAATTTTTCCGAAAAAGTGTCAAATATGCGGTCAAGAATGCGACCGCAAACCTGACATGCGGACCGCATTCTTGCCGCAAACCGTTCCAGAGAGTTGCCCAAAATCGTGTCAAAAGTGCGGCCGATATGCGATCGCATGTCAAATCTGCGGTGCACTTTTGCGACCGCAGAATCAACATGCGGTCCGCATAGTGACCGCATTCCTTAACAGAACCTGTATAAAATTTGGGGCAATTCTGCGGTCACTATGCGGACCGCATGTTGATTCTGCGGTCGCATAGTGCACCGCATAATTGACCCCGGCCCAGAATTTTTGTAACATTTTGACCCGATCTCTTCTTTAATATAACACCTTTCTTCTTCATTTTATCATATCATCTCACCAAAATTAGAGAGAGAAGAGAGGGTTTTTAGAGAGAGAGGTTCTTCATCTTCAAAGATTGTTCCAACTACTTAATTCCAAGGATTCTAGGGCAAAGATTCAACTTCCCCAAATCATTCAAGGTAAAACCCTAACTATTTTCTTTGATTTTCAGTTTTAAATTGGTAAAGAGAGGTTTGCATATAATAGCTTTTGAAAATAGAATTTTTACACTCATGCATGATTATTGAACTTGATTTCTAGTAAAAAGAAGTGAGTATGAGTAAGAGTCTTCAAGAACAAGGTTGGCAAGAGTAGGATATCTTGGGTAAGCATAAAGTAGGAGGAAAAATCATCACCAGGTATGTATGGCTAATTTTGATTCTTGTGAAATCGCCTATATGAAGTTTGTTTGTTTCGTGTTAAATTGACAAATTATGTGAAATTCTTGATGTTGTTGTTGGATATTCAAAGTTTGTTGTCGAGCTATGAGTGATGTAAAATGAGTGTTTAATTTGGCAAAAGAATTGTGAATAATGACTATGATGACCTATATGGTACCTTGTGGAAAACAAATGAAACACTTGAGAATTGGTTTATTGTGGAAAGAGATGAAACACTTGAATTGTGGAAATATTGTAACATGGTTGTGATATTGAATCGAGAAGAAATTGAGAACATGAACCAATGTGTAAGTTGCTTATTTGAACTTGTTGAAATTGTGTGTAGTACCTTATCTCCTGTTTGAAATTGTTGTGTTTTCAACTGTAAGGCGGGGTCGTGTTGCGCGCCGCAACGTGGGGAAATAAGGTGTGGGTTGGGGTGATAAGGGTGGCCGAGGTAATAAGGGTGGTCATGGGCAATAAGGATGGAAAGCGATCGAAATCGCTATTGAAAATTGATACAAAAATCAATAATTTGAAATTGTGAAAGGAGACAGCAGGAGAGTTTGCAACCTGTGGGGCACTGATTGCCCCTTTGTTTGACTACTTGTGCTTTACGTGATTGATTGGTTATTGTTAAATTGGTTGATTGTAGAAAGTGCTTTGTGTTGAGAATTATTTGAAATAAGGAAAATGTGGAAACATGGTTGGTTGGCTTAATTAATTGTTGATGTAATTTAATGGCTTGAGTTTACTTGGGACAAAGTTTGTCCATACATACCAATACAATTTAAGTGTACTGACGTCCCTTTTGCCGGGGCCGCTACATTCGTGTCATGATTGTAGGTGGATCAGTAGCAGGCACTTCAGCTCGTCGGCAGTAGTATTCTTCTCCTTCCACTGCCCGTTTTGGTGAGCCCCTTTCTTCCTCGGGGCCTTGTGTGGTTCTTGCCACTTCGGTTTGGATTTCATTTTGGTTTTGAAAGGTATAGCCGGAGCCTTGTTACCGGCAAGTATTGTATTTCCCTTTTTGTATCCTAGAGGCTCCATAGACATGTAAACCGTGGGATTGTGGCCTATGTATATGTATGGGGCGTTGTAAATATAAATTATGAACTTGTTAGTGAATCAATCACATGGTTATGTTTATGCATTATGAAATCAGTCATTATGATTAGTAATATATTTGGTTAATGAGAAACAATCAACACAGGGGTAACGCGTGGGAATGAAAGGCACCCAGGTCCGCTTGACTGGGGCAACCCGGTCAGGCGCCGGTCATGTCCCTCGACTTGGGGCGTGACAATATATGAGTAGAAATTAAAAGAAAAATTCATATTAAAAAAGGGAAGTGGAAAGAATAATACATTCAAAGTACTGTGAACTATGTCATTCATTAAAGTCAAACAGCAATGACTGTCCATTTTCCTCTTCTCTAGTTCCCCGATTAAGGGTTCGAGCCAAACATCCACCCCACATGATTTCCTCAAAAGACTTCTGTTAGCCGGAACTTCAAGTGTAACACTCCTCATAGCCATGCTTCTATTGCTGGAACTTTCTTCCACATGGATAACAAAAGAAGAGGGAACTACAGAAGGAGGTACGGTAGAAGAGGTGAAAACAACAGTATTTATAAAGGTTGAAACAGGTACGAGGGCAGAGGTTGGTAAGGAAATAGGAATGGAAATGGAAGCTGGAGTAACACTTGAAGTGATAGGAGGAACAAGAGGAACATAAACAAAAGTTGAAAGAGGGGATTCCTCTAAAACCAGACCAAAATTACCACACTCAAAGCCTTCAATGAAAAGGCATTGAGTAGACTCAAGAGTATCATTTAGAATAGTTTCTTCATTAGATATGAGAGTAATAGGCTCGGAGATACGAGTAGGAGAAGCTTCAGCATCATCCTCAGAAATTACCACAGGCCTCCTAGATCTGGGACGAGCTGTCAAAGAGGTATCATCATCTTCTTCAACATCAGAATCTTCTTCAAGTGATTTCCTCTTTATTAGAATATCTTGTGTCCTCCCTAGAGCTAAGGGAGCATTGGAAGAAGCTCTAAGGGCAGTAGCTACATCAGCTGACATCCCTCGATTTGCAAATCCTGATAAAAACAAGGATATAAGATTGGATATACAAAAAGAGAGAATTTACTCTATACAAACGAAATACTAAATATATACCATGAGTTTTAACTCTCTAGTCGTGCTTGGTAGAAATTGATTTCCAAGTACGTGCTTCCATAGGTACGGCCTTCAAGATAGCATCTACCCAAGCACGGAAGCTAGGGACGAGTTCCACATCTCCCATGGTAGCTATCAAAAAGCAAAACAAAAATAATTTAAAAATAAAAGATCAAAATATCAAAAATAGACACGGTAAGAAATAAAATACTTACGTATCATATCCATTTCTCCGAAAAGGAATGTTTGATCCACCCACCAAATCAATTGTGGGAACACTTACAAACCGTGTATACCAACCACGGTTATTGATATCCTCAGGGTTTATCAAAACCCTTTTACCTCTAGCAAACAATGAAAAAACTCCATTACGAAAGAGTTTGAGATGGTAGAGGTGAATTAGATGAGGAAAAGTCAAATCCACATCCGCTCTGGTCGATATGAACCTTAAGCACGCCACTGCTCTCCATACCAGGGGACCAATTTGAGCTAAGCAGATTTTAAAGAAATGGCAAAATTTGAGAATGACTGGGTCAATAGCATGGGTAAATCTTAGAGTGAAATGGTAAGTATAAACACATGAAAAACCGGGTCTATAAGAAGAAATTCTCTCGTTAGGATTGAGAATAACTATAGGAGTACTATCTTTCCAACGACAATCTTTTCAGACGATGGGGATCAGCGGTTTAGTAATTAAAGAAGGGTATTTCTCAACTTTTTCCAATTTAAGCATTTGCTCACAAAGAGATTCTTTGTCATGCTCAAAAGATAGATCCGACGGTACGATCTCGTCTACTGTTGGTTCCTGAAAGGATTCAGCAGGTTCTTTTCCTTTAGAAGAAGATTTGATAGATAAAGATCCTTTAGAAGAAGTACCAGAAATAGAAGAGATGGTAGAACCAGATATGCAACCTCGTGCTGATCTTGAACCACGAGGGACACTTGCTCCACCTCTTCTATGTCTTGCGAGAGCATTTGGAAAACTATCGAGTATGAGAACTCTTTTTGGGGTAGGATGTGAAGATGCCATTGTTTAACAAGTTTTTTCAAAGAAAAACAGAAGGAAAAAGTGAGGAGTCACTTGGTGAAAAGTATAACTAATGAAGAAGAAATCGAAGAAGTATATGGAAAGCAACTTGTGAACTAGGAAAAGTAATGATGGAACGCCTATAATAAAGGTAACCATCACTTCGTAAATGGTGGAGAAAAAGGCTGCAGAACTGCAGAACTAGTGAAGAAGTGACACGTATGTGATGTATTAAATGGAAGGGACAATTGAAACGTCAACACTGACATAGCATTTATTGTGACAAAAATTCCATTTTAAATGAGAATCCACTTCCCAAATATTTAAATGATAAATAAATGGAAAGTGGGGGGACTATCTATATTGGGAAAAAGTTTTTTTATGACGTGGCAAGACACGTCGAATATTCAAAAGGTTATTATTCTGAAAGAGAATAAATAAAAGATGCAAGGAGACAAATTAGACACGGGACGTAATTCAACTATGAGTCTCGTACATGTTTATAGTGGATTGGAATGTAATTCTAAAGACAAAGGATACAAAGAGCAAATAGATACGAGTTCCGCATCAATTCAAAATATTCAAGGGCAACAGATCAAAAAGCATTTAAAGCATGGATCCGGAGGCAGAAATGATCCAAATTCAATCATTAAGTACCTGATACGTTGAAGAATTGACATTTAATAAGAATAATTGTGTAACGACCTATTTAATATCATTTATTACTCATAATTATGTCATTAAAGCCTAAGTTTCATTCTTTTACCTAGGGTGAGCTATAAAAGGAGGAAGTTGTACCATTTGTGGACACGATCAACTGTTGAAAGACTATTGAAATACAATTTTTCTTACTGTTCATTCTGATTATCAAAAGTTTATTACATTTTTCGGTCTCTTAATTATCAGTAACCTGATTTTTTTATTATTTTATAGTTTTAATCAAAGTTTCATATTTTGGTTAAACACAGTCTTGAGCAAATACTGGTATTTATATCGCCTCATGTATACACCCTTGAATATATTTCTTTACTGACCAGCTTACCAATTAAATTACTTTCAATTAGTTGTCCTTGAAAACTCTTGTGATTAAATTTCCTTACTTCTTTTTGGATACTGCAGCTATTCTTTGTCGTTGTTGGTCATTGTTGTCTGGTTGGTTGCAGCGAGCTGCTGGTTGGTGCTATTTGTTGGTTGCTGATGTGAGGGTATTAGTTGATGTCACTCCTGTATTGTGTTAATTTGTTTTTTGCATTCAGATGTACTATTGTGGCCCATGTCAATAGTAGTAGTATGAGTTCTTTTTAAATAAAATAAATATGTTAGTGCTTTTAAAATTTAAAATGTATGGATAGGAAAAAGTTGGTGATTTGTCATGATACTTTATGGAACTTTTTATTCTAATTATCATGTTCTAACACATGAAATTGACGCGAACCATATCTACACATGCATTATAATAGCTTGTACAATTCAAGTCTCGTACCTTGCAATAAACAATAACAAACCAACAATAAGGATTACAAGTACAAAGAGGTGGATTTTATTGATATAACCCAAAAAGAATTACTAACTCAAAAGCTAGTTATTAAAATGAGAGAACCCAACGCTATATAGACGACACATCAATACATTATAATTATAATATCGATGTGGGACTCAAGCCAATGAGCCATAACAGATATAAAATCTGCTCTAACGGGGTGGGGAGGAGAAAGAGTAAACGCTTCTAATATAATCAACATGCATTAAAGAATAGTTTGTTTGGTTTTTAAAATATGGCAAGCTGTCAAGAATTATTTTTTCGGTATAATTATTTCTTTCTTTTTTAAAAGTTCCACTTGTCTGCCATCTCCAATGCAGAATAAGAAAATTGAAAAATTAAAGTACGACAAAGACATTGACTTGGTGCCCTTCCAAAAACTAGATCGGTCATGGGGAACTTCACAAGACGCAAAATAACTTAATTATTGCTTCATATTTCTTGTAGTTGTAGGTGCATACTTCTCTATCATTGCTGACGCAAAATAACTTAATTATTGCTTCATATTTCTTGTAGTTGTAGGTGCATACTTCTCTATCATTGCTGACGCAAAATAACTTAATTATTGCTTCATATTTCTTGTAGTTGTAGGTGCATACTTCTCTATCATTTCTGACGCAAAATACATTGACTGAATAAATAAACAAAAAATGAAAAAGAACAATTAATGAATGGGTTGTGTAAATAATGTCAACTGTCTCTTTGCTCTCTTCTTCCTCCTAATAATTATTTCCCACTTCTCACAGTTGTACAAGCCTGTGAATGTATGGCTTCTTCCCTTTCCCACTACTCAAAAGATGACAAATATTTAAGACAAAAAAGTCACAGCAAATAAACGTCAAAGCTGGTTAAGGACGTACGGGAAATTTGTAAGGTTTGAATTTTATTCCTTTAAATATTATATCCATGAATATTCTATCACCATGTAAACGTAAAAACATTCATTCTTAAATACAATTCTTATTTACTCAAAATGCCTTTTTCGTAGATGTTTTATATATATGTCCATTGAATATAAATAGTTTCAATTGCGGGTTAAGAGTGATTTTTGCGCTATTTAAGCTTAGGTTAGACCATAAAAAAGGATGGTTCTTCAGGTGTGCATTTTCTTTGACCCTGGCATTTCTTTTCTCTTAGTTCCGTTAATTAAGTTTGACGGAATGTGATAAATAAGGAGAATGAATATATAAATCAGGAAAATGACTTAAGTAGGATATCATTTGTTTACTTTTAATAGGGAAAAGTATGAATTGTAGCAATACAACTACTCTTTAAAAAAAACAAAATCTTTTATCTCCTTCTATCACATTTTGTTTTTCTTTCTTTTACATTTGATTTTAAAGGATATATTACACTTCGGTCAATACCAATTTAAGGACTGTGTTTTATAAATTAATACAATAGTATTGAAAAAGGTAGAAGCTTATCCCCATAGAGAATTTATAGTTCCAGCCTTCCAGGTGTACCTGCTTCTGGAAAACCTTCTATATATAGGGATTTGAAGTTTAATAACAGAGAAATATTCTGAGACTTAACGCTAATAATAAGAACTTGTACTCAACATTACTAGGGACCTAAGTGATTGGCATAACTTAACCACCTATAATTGATAGATACTAGACAATTAGTCCTAAAGCCTCGACTCCCACTCTTGCGTGTAGAGCCGTCAATAGGGGTTTAGTCCGCTAGATCAGTCAAATCCAATCTGTGATTTAATAGAGTCGAACTAAGGTTTTTAGAGCCCATTTAATGCAAAACTTACACAAATGTCCAAATTAAGTTTCAACTTACCAACCTCTAGCCATTAGTCATAAACTTAATAAAACTAGCCAAGTACACATAAAAATTAAAAAATCAATAAATAAGGTACTTTCTCTCAAAGAATCACATACAAAAATTACTTTTCATATTTTTAAGCGTGTTTAGAAATATCAGATGCAAGACGGAAATAAAATTTTGATGGATGAGGTACCAAATAGGGTGATGAAATACAAAAAAATAATAATAAATAAAATCTAAACAAAAAAGAAACTTTTCACTGGGTATAGTTGAAATTCACTGAAAATATATAGATAAGTCAATATATAAACTTTGAGGAAGATTAGAGGTAATTTGGACTGGTTTTGTATGTATCATAATTCATAATTAAATCGAACTCAAAAAATTCTTCTGCGATACGTGTATCACGCATGTATCTCACACATATGTATACATGGATATACATGTGATACACAATTGATACAAATATGATACATATGTGATACAGAAATGATACACAGTGTGATACACATATCAATTTTTTGTTCAGTTTTTACTTAAATTTTTCAATTCAACCACCTCAAAACTTCACTAAATCATTCCAAAACTGAGATTCAAGCTATTTAAGGTGCACCCAATCTATTTTAATTACACCGACTTAAAAAAAAGCAGATATTTGATATTTTTTCTTCTACAAATAGCTAATTAGCTAATATTAATAGTATTTTATAAATTGATTAATTTTTGTAATAAGCTACATAAAAATAAGACATAGTTGGTTCCTTTTTGTATGGGGTCAAATCGGATGCAATGCAGGTCGAGCGCTTATCCTTTTACGGCCGTAGAAGTCGGACGATATGATCTCTTACGTCCATACGACGAAAGGGGTACGCCCCGACCATAGAGGCGTATCGACAGACTTGCCCGTACAGACGGCCCGACTTCCCCCCTATGCTGTTATTGTAATAATAGTAGCTCCGAAATGATGTAATGTGTTGGCGAGGGGACCTTCCTTTTATATAAGGAAGGGTCTCTCTCATTTGTAAGCCAAGTGTTATTAGTCAATAATAATACAACTCTCTCTTTATCTATCATTCTCTCTCTATTTCATCTCTTTGTTACTAACTAGCTTTAATACTTCATCAAGATCCGCTATAATTTTATAAGAACAACCTTTATATGAATCTAAAGATCCATCTTTGGATATATTACCATTGATTCTGATTTACCCTCTCATATATTTTTTGATTGTTCTTAGCTCAAAAAGTAATCAACAACTTTTGAGTCAAATAATTTAGCGCCATCTGTAGAGATTTCGAGAATCAAACTCGTAGTATACATCCACAAGATCCGATCATCGGAAAGAACCTAGAAATTGCCGAAAACAACACCCGATCCAAAGCTGTGATAGAAGTTACTACCAACCTCTTGAGTTCCATGAACGAGGCCGGTGGTAGTGCTGCCATCGACGCTACCCATGATATCACACCTGAATCAGAAGTCTCACCTTCCCCCTTCGGGAATCTTGCAACCCTGCAGGAGAAAGACACATCCGCTTCAAGAGAAGCACCCCCAGCGGTCAGAAAACTACTAGAGGAATGGTTAACCAGCACCCTGAGCGGCTTAGTGGAAAAGCCACCACGGGGTTATGAAAATGCAGCACCAACAACAAGCAACACCACAGTGGCAGACAAACTAGAAGGAACACGAACCAACAGCCAACCCGTCGAAACGCAAACACACGACGACACGTTGGCCTCCATTCTAAGGAAGATGGAAGAAATGGAAAGCAAAAATTAGGCCCTCCGTGACCAAATGAAGGAGAACCAAGATAGAGTTGACAATATCCCCGGAGTACCTAGACTGCTACCCAAACGAGACGTGGGAAGGTTTGTAAAACAACCCTACTCCGAACAAGCCGCACCCTACACCATCCCGAAGACCTTCAAGATGCCCCCTACCTGAGGGTGTACGACGGAACCACCGATCCCGAGGATCATCTCATCCACTATGTCACCGCTGTGAAAGGTAATGACTTATATAAAGAGCAGGTACCATCAGTGCTGCTGAATAAGTTCGGCGAAACATTGACCGGGGGAGCCTTGGCCTAGTATTCCCAACTACTCGCCAAAGTAATCTCAACCTTCGAAGAGATGGCGGATAAGTTCGTCACAGCGCATGTCGTTGCTAAAAAGGCAGAAGCAAGGGTAAACGATATTTTCACCGTCAGACAAACCATGGGCGAAGGCCTCAGGGACTTTCTCGCCAGGTTCAACAGGGTAAGAATGAGCCAACCAAACGTGTCAGAGGGCATGTCATTAGCAGCCTTCCATAATGGACTCAGCAAGGACAGCTCCAGAGTAACCAAAACACTACTAAGCCGGCTCATGAAGTATCCCCCTACAACTTGGGACGAGATCCATAATGCCTACTACGCCGAGGTACGAGCAGACGAGGAGGATCTCAACGGACCAACCCGACGGCTGACAACTATATATCCAGATGCCAGGAGATATCGATGACACGAGGGATGTCGGGAACTCCCCCCTCGCCCTAGTAAAGAGCGACACCAGCCTTACATGAGGGCCCCCCTTTCGCACCCTCGCTATGCGGACGCTCTGCAACGCCATCTCGCCCCACTCAGAAATGAAGGAGGTATGCCCCCTTTACTTTCTTCACATAACTTATGTGTCTCTCCTTCAGAAATAGTGTATGCACTAGAGAAGCTCGGCACCAAGGTGCAGTGGCCTCAGAAAATGAAATTAGACCCTGCCACAAGAAAGTCAAACGTCTTGTGTGAATTCCACCAAGAACGGGGGCACAGGACCGAGGACTGCATCAGCCTACGACAAGAAGTCGTTATGATGCTAAACCAAGGGTAGCTGAAGGAGTTGCTCAGCGACAAGGGGAAAACTAATTTTGCACGCGGACGAGAACATTCTGGTGGGCCTCCGAAACCACCCTCTCCGACGTGTACTGTCGCACCTCCCTTTTTACCACCCCGAAAGACATAAATATGCTTATAGGGTATACCTCGATGTTCAAATACCCGAGATGGATATAGTAGCATAGAGGAAGGATTTTTTCCACTTAAAGGACAATCGGTTCGGGATTTTGTTTTGAATTATCAAAGTCGCCACTTGAGAAAATAATGGTGTCCCAAGTCACCGGTTAATCCCGAATCCGAGGAAATTGACTCTTTTATTAATGTCCGCGAAACAAAGATCTGGATAAGGAACTCTGTTAACCCGGGAGAAGGTGTTAGGCATTCCCGGGTTCCGTGGTTTTAGCACGGTCGCTCAATCATCGTTCTCGACTCTTGTTTGACTCATTACGGATTTTAACAATATGTATGTGCTTTTTACTTTACTATTTTATAGAATTGCGACAACGCGAAAACACGCCTCGAATCACACTGCAACCAGTACGCTTGTGACTTTTGGTATATTTCAGCTTTGTCGGGATTTAAGATTTGAGTTGCACCAGGTGCACACTCGTTCATAGGAAAGCATATTAAATCGCGCCCTAAATGGTCTATCGGCTTTGGATTATTTTGGGTAAGACTATGAAATTTGCTAATAGTCTTCCCGAATCTAATTATGTTATCTCATTACTAATGGGGGGCCCGCTTCTTTGATGTTATGCGAGGCTCGTCCCGATAATTTATTAAAATTCAATCCTATTTGTTCAACTATATTTTCTATACATGTTTTTTTTTCCTTAATCCATATATCAGTCAGCAGACCCAGGAAGCCCTTGTCTTTTTCTTCATTGGGCCTGAGTCTTTACTCTATTATTCAAGCAGACAACAAGCCTGCCCAGACCTTAAAGGCCCATTATCAAGCTTCTACTTGCTAGCCCAGTTGGCCTTACTCGATAGTTCAGGCCCATGACATTTACTGGGCCCAAACTAAACAGGAACAATAACAAACAGAAGTAAATATATGAAGGTACATATTCGAAATCAATAAAGAACCAAATTGCATTTATATTTATCATTAAGGAAATCAATATACAAATCAGTAATTCTAAATCAATTATCTATGTACATGAGAACCTAATAGACTGTCTTTACTACCAGTTTATAACCAATAGTTTACACTAATGTCTACTTGCTTACTAGCTGAAAGATCTAAGAGTACAACTTAATTATCTATGGTCTTTGATCAAATAAAAACGATTCAACTAACTACTTACAATATCTAAAAGAAGCTAAACAAGTTATTCACGGATGCTTAATTATATCACTGGTCTTATTAAGAGTGAGCCGTTTAATCTCCAAATCTGATTCTAATTGAGCTGTCATGTTATACAGATATTTCTCCTTTTAGACTCGATCGGATCTGAGCTTCTGATCCTTTGAAATTCAACTAATTACATGAGCAGTGATTACACAGTCTAATTACCTCATTGTTCAACTTCAAATGCCTATAAGTGAAAGACTGAGAGACTTATGCATAATTATACTACTGATTTTATTATGACTTATCTTATTACCAGATTATTAGCCCAATTATGAATAAATCACTGTTTGATCTAACGTTTCCTATTTTTTCAAGCTTATCAATGTTTAAGTGCAGATCTACGACATTAACTATGTGATTGTGATTTACGAAGCTACTGTGAGTGAACGATTAACGGTTTGAAAACTATTATTAGCTAACTTATGTTTTAAAGTTTTTTTACCTATTTAAGCTAAGTGATATACTATCTACACTACACTACCACTATTAAGCTATTACACTGTTTTTGTTCCTTGTTCTTCTTCTACTACATTCTACAATACAATTGAAACTACAAATCTAAGCTGATACTAAAGCTAATAAAAGAGCAAATGCAAAATACATGAGATCATATAAACTTAAAATTGGACTTCATTTCATTTCAACAATCCACCAGTACAGCTTTAATCGAACAGTAGTGTACCTGAATCAATAAGTAGAAACTGATGAGTCTAGGGGATTAAGCAAGTAGGCACATCAACAAACTCGAATAGCAAATGCAATAGTGAGATTGAATGTTAGCAGACAAAGACCAAAGCAACCACAACAACAGATGAATACCCAAAGGCTCTCACTCGAAAAATGTAGGGAAACCTGTTTGCTATTAACTCTTTTTTACTCTGAACTTTTCCTTTCACAAGCCAGCCCAAAGAATAATGGAAGAAGCCCCTCATTCTCTCTTTTTAGAAGATATTTATAGGAAGGGAATGGGATGATGACTTGGGGAGAAAGTTTGGGATTAAATCCCACTTCTTCCCCTCTTAAAATTACCAAACTCACACTTAAGCCCACATTTCTGTTATCAAAACCCTTCCAGCATGTGCTGGAAGGTTCTAAAGATTCCCTTTTGGGGCCTTTTACCAATGTAACCTTGGGGGTTAAAGATTTTTACAGATTTGCCTTTTTAGGGAGACCATTATACCCTTAAACTTCTGCAAAATTGGAGAAATCAGGGGTACAAATGACTCCCTTAACCCCATATATTCTAAACTATTTACCAATTCACCTTTTTAGCTTCCTTTTATGCCCTTAGTGCCATTGCCAATTTACCCGACCTACCTAGGTCAAGTGTTCAGCACTTTAAGGCTTATTTATCCTATGGCCAGTCCTTGCATTGGTATTTAAGGACTGGCCAGTTCTATTATTTAAAACTAAGCCTATTTTATTTCATTTCAGTTAATTAACCCAGTTAATTCCTTTTAAAACTAATTGCAGGATTGGCCTGCTTTATTAATGTATTTAAACCTATTTAACTTTTAGCCAGTCTCAAGTTGAGACTTAGCTTGGATAATTAAACACATTTACTGAACTCAATTGGGCCTAAAGCCTTTGCAGGCTTGGCCACTTAAGGTTCAGGGCTCAAAAAGAGCCTGGGCAAGTCTGAATTTGAAGACTTAACCAATCTTTGGAAATCCAAGCCTTTAAACTGATCAACAGGTTAGGCTAAGGTCTTTGCAAACCTAGCCACCTGAGATTCAGGGCTCAAATGAGCCTTGGTGAGCATGCATTTGGAGACTTAACTAGTTTTGCACAACTAGCCCCTTTTTAGGTGGACTAGTGTGTTTGGACCTTTTAGAGTTGATCAACTTTGCAAAATTGATCACTCTTTTGGTCAATTATTACCTAACAGCCTATTTTTGTTCATTTTCAGTCTTAAGCCTATTTAAGAACTAACCATTTTCATGGGATCTAACACTAGCAGTTATAACCAATCCCCTAAAGTTTAATCAATGTTAATCAAATACTCACATTCGACAAGAACTAGTAAAACTCAGTCATTTTCAACATGGATTGCATACAAAGGCACATAAGATCAAACAAGATGCATTAATCAACCAAAACTCAGAAAAGGCAACTGATATGGTTGAATCTCAGTTAATTAACTCACATTATCCAATTGTATGAGACAAAGTGTGAACTCATGTTAATTAAGACCTAATTACTATTAGCTCAAGTCATATGACAATTGAAGAACTTCAAAATCATCAAAGTTCATGACACGGTAGTTCTTAAACAGGCATGAAAGTCTAATGACTAATCTTAGAATCATGTTGAGAGGGAAAACAGTGAAAACATAAAAACAGCTAAATCATGATATTCACTTCTAGAGATGAGGCATTGGAGACCAGACAGAGACACTTATAGACAAAAGTGAAAAATGCACAGAAGTGACTCAACATGAAGAATGAAAATACCACAGAGTATGCATGACAACAAAGAGAAGTTATACTGTAAGAGTCAAAACAGATCCAAAAACTATATGATTTAATAAAATGAAGAGAAGAAAAGAGTCAAAGTAACTCGTTCTTATTTGAAATGACTTTAAGCAGACAAACCAACAGTCACAAATGACAAAGAAAAGATGAACTCTTTGAACTCAAATTAAAGAACCAAACGGAAACCCTATCACTAACAGGCTCAAAAGAACAGGTTAAGAAGACTTATGACATAAATAGATGTAGTCAGAGAAGCAAACAAGAAGATGTGAAACAGAAATAAGAAAAGAACCAAAAGATAAGAAGATAAAGACCCTAAAACTAACATGCTAGGTATGGGAATCAGAAAAGACATGCAAAACAAGAAAACATGAAGAACAGACAAAGAAAAAATTAAACACAAAGGGAGAGGGAACACTTACCTTAGCGGGGTCTGTCCCCCAAGCTTTCCTGGCCCTCTCTTATTTTCTTTTCAAGTATTTTTCCCAAACTTTGTTCTTCTTCCTCTTTTTTCATTTTTCTCATTTTCTTTCTGTTTTTCTTGTTTTAAACTTAAAGATGAAGTCTGTCACACCTCCTTTCGGCGCTACCGCGCCCCGCGAAGGACTGGTACGAGGGAGTTTTTTCCAATTAAAAGACAATCGAAAAGGGATTTATTTATTTAATTCAGAGTCGCCACTTGAAAGATTGATGGTGTCCCAAGTCACCGATTTGAATCCCGAATCGAGGAAAAAGTTGACTTTATTTAACAGTCTACGAGCCAAAAATCCAGATAAGGAATTCTGTTAACTCGAGAGAAGGTGTTAGGCATTCCCGAGTTCCGTGCTTATTTGTCTCATTTTTATAATGTGCTTTAACCTATGTGCAAATTTCAACTTTTAACCGCTTTATTATTATTGTTGTTTTTACGGAATTGCGACGTCGTGATAACGTACTTCGGACCACACCGTACCTGTACGCCTGCGGCCTTTGATACATTTTGACTTCGTCAAGACTTGGATGGGTCGCATAAATGTTCACCCGGGTTTAAGGAGATAGCTTTATTAAATACACGCCTAAAGATACTAACGCGTCATTGTTTTGGGGATGCCGTGAAATCCGCTAAACAGCACATCCCGGAATCTAAACATTTTTTCGTAATAACCAGCTATTGAGGGCCCCGCAATTTACATGTCATTTGGCGTGACTCGTCTCATTTATTATTTAAGGCTAATAAACCGCTTTTAGTATTTATTATTTTAAAAGAAAATTGCAACGTCGTGAAAATGCATCTCGAACCACGTCACAATCAATGTACCCGTGGTTATCGACACATTTCGACTCCGTTGAGATTTAGATTTGGGTCACATAAATGTACACCCGTATTAGGAAGGTAAAATTATTAGACTAATGCGCCTAAAGCAATTACGCGTTATTAACTTTGTGAGGGCCATGAAATTTGCTAAAGGCACACCTCGAGTTACTATAACCAAAAGATTTCTTGATTTAGTCTTTAAGAGCCATGGGTCAGGGACAAAAATATTATTGTGAATTATAGTTTAAATTTGCTTTTGGCCCAAAGCTTTTCCACGTTACCTAAGACCCATCGTATGGTCTTAAAGAAAATGGCTCATTCTTTAATTTGGTTAAAACAAACATTCGTTATCATTTTGGCCAATCAAAATCGCAAGACCCAACCCAATTACAAATGGCCTAGTACTTCACTTTTCTGTTAATGGTTCATTGTCAAGTAGCATTTCAAAGTTCAATACCCTCACCAAACAACTAATAATTTACATAAAACCTTAACAAACTTAACCCATTTAGACAAATTTTGTTTTCTTACCATTTTAATCAAGTAATCAAATTGAAAATATTTAAACGGGCTAGAAATCATTTAGATGGGAACCAAGCAAAGAACATGTAAACAATAGTAGGAAACTGACCTTTATTGATGAAAGTTTTGATGAACATTGAAATAAGATCTCAAAACTAGCGAAGCAAAACAAACGAGCTATTGACCCGAACCTCGAACTAGCGACCTCAATACTCGAAGATGTTGTTGTTACGGGACTGTTTTGCTGCGTTTTTTAGCAGTTTTTCAGTGGTGTTTTGGAGTGATTTTGGAGCTGTTTGATGGAGTTTAAGAGTGGCTTAATGGAGGTTCCATGGCTGCACTTTCATGGCTAAGAAAAACGGGGCTCCTAGGGGGTGTTTGAAGGTGGTTTAATGAAGGATTTTAGGAAGAAAATGAAAATACATGGGTGGGCGTCGTTTTTGTTTGTTTTCCTGCAGATTTCCTAAGGTATCCTATGCGTTCCCTCTAGTCTAGCAAGAAGAAGCTGAAGCCTTGGAGATCTTTTACTATGGCTGCTCAAGCTTTTCCTTAAGGGCTGCCCCTTTTTCAAATGTGGTCCCCCCTTTTAAAAAAAATCAAAGACCATCCGTGAATCCCTCCTTAATTTGGGTAATTGGTGTCTCCCATTTATGTGGTGGTGGTTTGGATTATTACGGGCTAGGTCCGAAAATTATAAAATTGGATAGTTTGAACCCGAATATTATTCTTTGCCCGGAATCGAGAATGAGAACACGGTGTTATTAATTAATCCTACGTAAGCAAAATAACTATAAGACCAATAATTAAAATAAAATTATTTTTTTTTATATTTTTTCAAAATTAAAGTAACTACAAAATGTTAATGAAACTATTTTTTATTATTTTCGTTTTTATAAAAAGATAAAAATATAAAGTATTATTTTTGTATTTTTCAAGTTTAAAAATGACTACGAAACATTAATAAAACTATATTTTTGTTATTTTTCATTTTAAGGAAAAGATAAAGTAAAAGAGTCAAAATTAGCTAAGATAGCTATATTATGCCTAAACTAAATATTTTACGCCAAAAATATAAAAAATCTCGGGTAGGGGCAAAATCACGCATCTACAGCTGCCCCTCTTTGACTGAAAACACAAAGAGTTTTCAGACAAAGAACGACTAGACAAGTGTTTTGACCCGACCCTTATTTAGAGAGACTAAACTAAAAAGAAGAGGATGTGACCGAGCCCTTGTATCTGAGCTGCCTACATATCCTTGGCTATAAAGGAATCAGGCCACGTGTAGTTCAGAAGTGAGTAAGAATATGGAGTAACCGAAGTGGAGAGCCAGTCGAGGTGCTGTTCCATCGAGGTTCCGTTCCATCGAAGTTCCGGTCCGTGGTCCTGCTATTACATCGAAAATCAAAACATGAGGAAGACTAACTAAGCCTATCAGCTACTAGTTACAAGATTCCTATCTATAAGTCTTCTGAAGCTTGATCTTGAGTATTGGTTGGTGCTTCATACGGACTCTAAATTTGAACCTTGATACTTGCTAGTTGCAGGTGCTGCTTTTCGAATCAAGACCAGGTATGCAGTGCTTGTGACCTCGGCCATGTCTTGAGCACACCACATCTTTCCTCAACTTCTGCACTTGGATTAACTCCTTGCCTTTTTTTATTGTGACTAACTTCTGTTGATCATCTCGGATTGTTGACTCGCATTCTGGTCGCAAGCTTCTTTTGTTGCTAACTTGCATTGCACTCCAAAGTGAATTCCCTTACTTGTGATCTTCAAACTATTCTCCTTCGAAGTATTAATCTATCTTTTCTGATCCTTGTTGCCTTCCTTCTGATTCATGCTGGGGATTTCCGTTACACTCTGTCACTTTTTGATTGTTCACTATCCTTATCAAATCTTGGAAACTAAGACGCCGTTCTGCTTTTCTGGCGGGCTTCTGACTTTAACGACAAACTCTAATAATAAATCGCCATTCATCAGACTGAGATTTTGATATCTTAGGAGAAAGATTCATCGGACTAAGATTTTGACGCTAGGAGATAATTCCTCGGACTAGGTCTAAATTGTTGTGATCTCAGGAGAAAGATTCATCAGACTGAGATTTTGATATCTTAGGAGAAAGATTCATCGGACTAAGATTTTGACGCTAGGAGATAATTCCTCGGACTAGGTCTAAATTGTTGTGATCTCAGGAGAAAGATTCATCAGACTGAGATTTTGATATCTTAGGAGAAAGATTCATCGGACTAAGATTTTGATATCTTAGGAGAAAGATTCATCAGACTAAGATTTTGATGTCTTAGGAGAAAGATTCATCAGACTAAGTCTAAATTGTTGTGATCTCAGGAGAAAGATTCATCAGACTGAGATTTTGATATCTTAGGAGAAAGATTCATCGGACTAAGATTTTGACGCTAGGAGATAATTCCTCGGACTAGGTCTAAATTGTTGTGATCTCAGGAGAAAGATTCATCAGACTGAGATTTTGATATCTTAGGAGAAAGATTCATCGGACTAAGATTTTGACGCTAGGAGATAATTCCTCAGACTAGGTCTAAATTGATGCCTTACTTGAAATCTTTCAATTGTTGCTTCCTTCTTCTTGTTGCTTTCATCTAAAACCTCTAATTGTTGTTTTTCACTTCCTATTAAATTATCTTTAACTATAGCTTCAAAAACTAAATCGCAACACCATTCTTCAGGCGGGTTCCCTGACTTCAACCACAACTCAAAAACTAAATCTCCACTCCATTCTTCAGGCGGGCTCCCTGACTTCAATTACAACTCAAAAACTCAATCGCCACTCCATTCTTTAGGCGGGCTCCCTGACTTCAACTACAACTCGAAACTAAATCGCCTCTCCATTCTTCAGGCGGTTTCCCTGACTTCAACTACCACTTCAAAATAAATCGCCACTTTATTCTTCAGGGGGGCTCCCTAACTTCAACTACCACTTCAAAATAAATCGCCACTCCATTCTTCAGGGAGCCCGCCATTCTTTAGGCAGGCTCCCTGGCTTCAACTATAACTTCAAAACTAACTCGCCACTCCATTCTTCAGGCGAGCTCCCTGACTTCAACATCAACTCACTAACTCCATCCCATCCTTTCTTCTAAATTACCGTGTTTCAGAATTGCTTTCCTCCTAGGTCGTGTTATTTTTTCCTTCACTACTGGGGATATCTTTGGAATTATTTACTTACCTGCTGGGGATAATGCTGCTGGGAAAATCTTCTTTATTTCCTCCTTTTCTACTTCCTTCAAGACCTTTTATTCTCTCCCGGGATCGCTGAGGATTGAAATGTCATTAGCTGAGGATTGTCATCCCTTTTCCTTTTACCTCTTTTCAAACCTCCTTCGAGATTTGCGCTTTGCTCCCTTGAAAAACTTGTAGGATATAATGCTACCGGGGAAATCTCGAAATCAGTGTTTCATTTCTCCGAGAACTGCTGGGGATGATACCGGCTTCTTGCCTTTCTGAACGCAAGCTTCCTCGTTTTGTCCTGTCTGCTGGGGTATAATTTCTTCTATTACAGCTTGTAGTTTTCTTTCTTTCAAAGCTGCTGGGGATAATCGGGTTCAAAGATCATTTCCTCGCATTATCCGGCTTCTTTCCCCAACCGGGTATTTGGTTTCGAGAAAATTTTCGCAACGGGAGAAAATTTTCTGCCCCAGTTTGAGAACCTTCTTCGTGGCGTGCTTTTCTGCCAACAACCCCTCTCCTTCCTGTTTCAAATCAAAGAAAAATTGGTTAGTTTTAAAATGTGGTGCTCCTGCCGGGGATGGTTCTCCTCTCCTTTCCCTGCTCTGCATTTCATTGTCAGACCCTGCCGGGGATGTTATCATTTGATGATATTCATGCTGTGGATAGTTTTCTCCTTTCTTGCTTCCCCGCCTTCCTTGATGATTCTTTTATCGCGAGCCTTTCCGCGTGGTTTTCCACTGGTATCCTGACCACCCGAATTCCTATGATAGTGACCCTACGTGAAGACCTTGCATGTTTTACTGGTGAACCATTATCACTGGAATACCTTTTTGCTGGGGATATCTCCCTTTCTTTTGCGGCATATCTAAGGAATGGGCATTTACCGACTTTTGAGTCCCCTTGACCTTGGCCTTGAAGTCATTAACCTTCCTTGAGATATCCTCATTGACACCAATCCATCCCCCTGTCATTTTCCTATTGGCAGGGAATATCCCTCTGGACACTGGCCTTGCGCTTGATCCCTCCTGACTTATACCACTTGGGGGTACCAATCAAAATCCCGTCTTGCGTAATTGGAAAGCTGATGGAAAATTTTGCAGTCATTTCTTGCAAACAGACTCTATTGGGGAATTTTCGATAAAAATGAGAAAGATAAAAGGAAACAGAATAAAAGACGAAAAGGAAGATGACTCTCTAAAAAGAAAAATTATAAAGTAAACCTATCAAACGTGGATACCCACTCTAATGGACATGACATGCACATATAGCCTATCCTCCGTCGTTAAACCGCTTTTTGTAATCTTCGCCTAGGGTTTTCCCATCTGGTTTCCAATCTTCGTTCGGTTTGTAGTGCCCGAGGGTTTTCACTATCAAGCCTCCCTTATTACGGTTTTTCTATCAGCTTTCATCGCCTTATGGTGCCTATGAAGGTTTTCACCGCTAAGACTCTCATTTGTGTTTCTCTTCACCTGGGAATTGGGGGGGTTACCGCTAAGATTCTCTCATATTTCTTCTGCTGCAGATCCGAGTCTTTTCTGATAGGAATTAGAGTGTTATGATCTGATAAGACTTCTCTCATTTGCCTGACTTGGCCTCTTTTGAAGATTGGTCGAAAGGTCTTTCTTTGGACCGTGATGTGGATTTGGATAGGGCTAACATAAGATGGTATTAAAGGCTCAAAACAGAACAACGTGGGTTCACAATTACAACCTTCGGAATCTATATTTTCCTTTATAAACACGACTTTTTGTTGCCCCAGTTTTTTGCTTGGGGATTTTTTATTTTTATTTACACTATGACCGAGCTGTGAAGCGCCTACGTATCCTCTTTGAGGAATCATGTCAAACGTAGTTCCCAATTCCTCTTTTTCAAGTTTCTTTTTTTTTCATACATTTTTCTTTTTCTTTTCTTTATCTCTTTTTGTTGTTTTCTTTTTCTTTACTTTTTTCTTTATCTCTTTCTTCTCTTACCTTTCAAACTTGTGTTTCTAGTCTTTGCAACTAATTCCGAAGGAGGGGTATGAAAGAATTTAAAATAAGGCTCAAAGGGTTGACGATGGATAAAGTGTTTGGATAGCATAACAAAATGCCTTCGTCATTCCAATCTTCAAAACATGCCAAACGTAAACAACACAATTAATATTCGTCATATCTTTAAAGCACTGTTAGGCAACACTCTCATTTTCATTATTATGAACGACCCCATGTCAATTTTGGCCAGCTTGCCTTAACGGTTTTCTTTTACTTGCCCCAGTTTCTCATGACTCGGGCTTCGAATAATCTCAGAACCGTTCTTACTTAATTTAAATATCTCGATCACCTCCCAGTGGTTTTGTGATTAACTTTTAAGATCAGGCCAGAACTATGCGCGCACGTCATGTCACTAGAGCTAGCAAAAAAAAGAATTATAGGAAGGAGAGGACTAAATAATATAAAACAGGTCATTGCATTAACCGATAAAACAACGACTAGAACAACCGATAAACAAAACTAGGGTTACAACCCTTAGAACGAACTTAGACCTCTTTAGATGAGACACTATGATCAAAAGAAAAATACAAGGATAAAAGGTTTGAGCTACAAGACTATCCGGATTACCATTCTGAAATAACCCGGAAAAATACAAATGACAACAAAATAAGCCACCACAAATGACTCTCCAATTGATAAGCCTGACATTTAGCCACAAATTTGATTATCAGAATCACTATGGCCTTCTCTCATTTTAGTCGGCAAATTCCCGAGTGGATTCTCATATTCCGTGTCACCAGGCATCACCGCCAGAAAGTGTGTATCATCATGTGTAGGTAACGGATTCAGCGCGATATTCTGGGTGTCACTGTTATGAATCACAATCAATCTTTCTTGGATCATCCTTTCTATTTCCCTTTTCAAATCCCGACAACTTTCCATGTTGTGCCTCTGGGCATGGGAATGGTATTCACACCTTTTAGATGGGTCAAAGCTCCTTGCACGTGGGTCCACATGATTTGGAGGGATGGGTGCAATCATGTCCTATTGCTTTAACTTCTCAAATAAGCTTGCATAGGAAACTCCTATTGGTGTGAAATTATCCTTCAACTTTGGTTCCCTTCTATACCCTTGGTTTGGAAATGGGTTATAAGGTATTTGGAAATTTTGCAGAGGCTGGTAGAGATTTTGTGATGCCCGCGCTCGCTTTTTTGGATGATTTGATGGATGAATAACATACTGGGGTGGATCAACTGAGTATGGTGGGTTCGGAGGTGGATAGTAATGCTCAGGGGAGTTATGGAAAACCTGTCGAGACATCGCATACCGTCGAGGTGTTCTTCTGGAACCTTTTCTTGACCATGATATCATCATGACTTCTTCATCCCTCTCATTCGTGTCACTAGATTCAAATTGGACAGCCTGAGCTGCAGCCTTGAGAGCCGCTTGACTTATAATTCTGACTGTCTTAAGACCGTTCTCTACCATTTCTCCCATTTTGATTACATCCAAGAAGGATTGACCAACCGCAGACATCATGTTCTGAAAATAATCCGGCTCTTGAGCCCGAAGGAAGACAATGATTAACTCATGGTCATCCATGGGTGGCTCAGCACGAGCCGCTTGCTCTCTCCATTTAAGGGCATATTCCCTGAAACTTTCACTTGATTTCTTCTTCAGATTTGAAAGAAAAATGCGGTCTGGGGCAATGTCGATGTTGTATTGGAATTGTTTGACAAAGGCCTGTGCCATGTCGTTCCAGACGTGCCAGCGAGATGCATCTTGATCCCAAAACCATTCAGAGGCTACTCCTGTAAGGCTTTCCCCAAAGTAAGCTATTAACAATTCTTCATTTCTTCCCGGACTCCTTAGTTGATTGCAATACCTTTTCAAATGGGCTATGGGGTGTCCATGTCCATCGTACTTTTCAAATTTGGGAATCTTGAAACCAGGTGGCAAGTGGACATCGGGAAACAAGCATAGATCTTTGAAAGCAACACTCTTTTGACTTGCCAACCCGTGCGTGTTTTTCAACCGTTGTTCTAAGCTTTTCAATCTTTGGGTTATTTCCTCCTGTACCATCTTTCGGGGATCTTGCGTTGTCCGCTTGTCACAAACCAACCACCTTCTACTTACTTTACAATTCAAGACAAAACATGTTAGAATGGACTCGGACAGTCCTTATCAATTTATTTATTTATTTATTTTTTTTTATTTTATATTATATATATACATATACAATTGTGGTCGAATCTTATGGATATTGCATACGTATCATGACCCCGCATGAATCAGACCGAGCGTAGTTCTTGCAAATTAATGCAAGAAATAAAGAGATGTTTATTTGATTTTTTTTTCATTTTTGAGGAAAAATTGTAAAAACCGACTCCAACTACAAACTCTGATGAAAAACTTTCACACCTTATGCCAGAGATTTCTACAAGAATAAGAATATTTTTAGCGCCAATTATGACTATTTCTACAAAATTAGCCATGTAATGGCTTATTTGGCAAAAATGGCTATTTTTGCAAAATTTATTTTAAAAAAAAAGATAAACTTGAAAACAAATTTCCTCCTGTGGCTCATGGGGGCATCGTTCGGCATCGCCATAAGCCAACACAAGACTGAGAAGTTTCTAATGTCAATTGACTATTTTTACAAAATTGGCCCTGTAATGACTTATTTGACAAAGCGGCTACTTTTGCAAAATTTTATTTAAGAGACTACAAATTCAAAAAATTTCATCTTAGGGCCCATGGGGCATCGTTCAACACCGACACAGGCCAACATAAGACTGAGAAAGTTTAAATGCCAAATGTGGCCATTTCAGCAAAACCATATGTTGTTTTTTTTTGCAAAGTTGAGTGATGACTCAAACTTAATTTTGCGGATACGGCCTTTCAATATTTCCATGAGGGAATATTTCAAGGTTGTGCCCAAAAATTATTTACAAAGACTCAAAGTGGCTATTCTTGCAAAAATAGCCTTGTGGCGTCCTTTTGGGGAACATTCGGCTTATTTTAAACAAGAATAGCATCACCCGATTTATTTATAATAAAATCAAAAATTTGACACATTTTTTTGGTTATTTTTGCAAAAGGGGTGTGAACCCGAACTTGATTTTGCGGCTATGGCCTTGCAACATTTTCACAAGGAATATTTCAAGGCTATGCTCGTAAATTATCTAAAATGACTCAAAGCGGCTATTTTTGCAAAAATAGCCTTCCAGCGTCCTTTCGGAACATTCAGCTATTTTCAAAAACGGCATCACTTTGATTTTTAAAAGGGGTGGTAACCCAAACTTTATTTTGAGGCTACGCCCTTTCAACATTTCCACATGGAATATTTCAAGGCTGTTATTCAAAAAGAAAAAGAAAAGACTTCAAAGTGGCCATTTTTGCAAAAACAGCCTTCCGGTGTCCTTTCGGAACATTCAGCTATTTTCAAAAACAGCGTTACTTTGATTTTATTGAAAATTAAAACTTCGACATTTTTTTCTTAATTTTTTGAAGGGGTGGTTGGACCCGATGAGGGTTGCTTACGTATCCCACCTAATGGCAAGAATCAAACCTGCGTAGTTCGGTCAGATAAAGCAAACTACTTTTGAAAACAATGACATTTCCTTTTCTTTTATGTATATATATATATATATTTGCAAAAAAGGGGAAGTTGGACCAGATAAAGGTTGCCTACGTATCTCACATCCGGTGAGAATCAAACCAGCGCAGTTCGGTCAGATAGAGCAAACTACTTTTGAATAAAAACTATTATATTTTTTTTTTCAATTCATTGGCATATAAAACGAACTATTATAATTTTCATTTTATTGACAAACAAATTACTATATTTATGAATAAAATCACTTTGTTTTTTCTTTTGAAAAGTAAAGCAAGTTTTTTTTTGTAATTATAAAAAAAACGTTTTTTATTTTTTATTTTTCTTTTAAGTAATAACAAACTATTTTAAAAATAACAATTCTCTTTTTTCCTTTTTATTCTCAAAATCTAGTAGAGTTTCGACACTACTTGGGCATTGGTTTATTTTTTAAAAATGAGTAGTTATCTCTCTACACTGTTATTTTTCTTTTCTCTTTTTTTTTTCTTCATTTTTCCTCAATATTTACAAGTCGGTCGGCATGCAAGTCTGAAACAAATAATTGCGTGAAACAAACAGGATGCAACAGGATGGTCTTTTTTATTTCAGGTTGCCTGTCCTAGACGGACCCAACCCCTGTGTTGAGCCCCTTAAGTCAAATGCAACATGATGCAAATAAGCGTTCCTACTAGGGATCTGGCATGAAGTCACATTATTCTAAGTTTAAAACCTGGGTATGTATTCTAGACTGTGTACCCGAGCGGACAACTCGAGTCGAGGAAGGAGCTCCTTTCCGGGAACCAAAAGGCCAGGCGGCTTAGAAACTTTTCGAGTCTCTTTCTTATTTCAGGGTAAGACACTAACAGAATAGGGAGTTTCAACCAGTAAGCACATCCCCAGTGGTGAGAAGAGAAGGGTTTCAGCAAAGTTTATATATACAGTTCAAATAATATCAAAGCGGTAAAAATTATCATTTTTGCACATTAAACATATATCATATCAAAAATCAGATAATAAACAAAGCCAAACACAAAAATTATTCTAAGCTTGAATTTCTAACCCTGAACCAGTGGTTCTGGGTTATTGTCCCCAGCAGAGTCGCCAGAGCTGTCACACCTCCTTTCGGCGCTACCGCGCCCCGCGAAGGACTGGTACGAGGGAGTTTTTTCCAATTAAAGGACAATCGAAAAGGGATTTATTTATTTAATTCAGAGTCGCCACTTGAGAGATTTATGGTGTCCCAAGTCACCGATTATAATCCCGAATCGAGGAAAAAGTTGACTTTATTTAACAGTCTGCGAGCCAGAAATCTAGATAAAGAATTCTGTTAACCCGAGAGAAGGTGTTAGGCATTCCCGAGTTCCGTGGTTCTAGCACGGTCGCTCAATTATCATACTTGGCTTATTTGTCTCATTTTTTATAATGTGCTTTAACATATGTGCAAATTTCAACTTTTAACCGCTTTATGATTATTGTCGTTTTTACGGAATTGCGACATCGTGATAACGTACTTCGGACCACATCGTACCTGTACGCCTGCGACCTTTGATACATTTTGACTTCATCAAGACTTGGATTTGGGTCGCATAAATGTTCACCCGGGTTTAAGGAGATAGCTTTATTAAATACGCGCCTAAAGATACTAACGCGTCATTGTTTTGGGGATGCCGTGAAATCCGCTAAACAGCACATCCCGGAATCTTAACATTTTTTCGTAATAACCAGCTATTGAGGGCCCAGCAATTTACATGTCATTTGGCGCGACTCGTCTAATTTATTATTTAAGGCTAATAAACCGCTTTTAGTATTTATTATTTTATAAGAAAATTTCAACGTCGTGAAAATGCATCTCGAACCACGTCACAATCAATGTACCCGTGGTTATCGACACATTTCGACTCCGTTGAGATTTGGATTTGGGTCACATAAATGCACACCCGTATTAGGAAGGTAAAATTATTAAACTAATGCGCCTAAAGAAATTACGCGTTATTAACTTTGTGAGGGCCATGAAATTTGCTAAAGGCACACCTCGAGTTACTATAACCAAAAGATTTCTTAATTTAGTCTTTAAGAGCCAGTCAGGGACAAAAATATTATTGTGAATTATAGTTTAAATTTGCTTTTGGCCCAAAGCTTTTCCACGTTACCTAAGACCCATCATATGGTCTTAAAGAAAACGGCTCATTCTTTAATTTGGTTAAAACAAACATTCGTTATCATTTTGGCCAATCAAAATCGCAAGACCCAACCCAATGACAAATGGCCTAGTACTTCACTTTTCTGTTAATGGTTCATTGTCAAGTAGCATTTCAAAGTTCAATGCCCTCACCAAACAACTAATAATTTACATAAAACCTTAACAAACTTAACCCATTTAGACAAATTTTGTTTTCTTACCCTTTTAATCAAGTAATCAAATTGAAAATATTTAAACGGGCTAGAAATCATTTAGATGGGAACCAAGCAAAGAACATGTAAAAAACAGTAGGAAACTGACCTTTATTGATGAAAGTTTTCGATGAACATTGAAATAATATCACAAAACTAGCGAAGCAAAACAAACGAGCTATTGACCCGAACCTCGAACTAGCGACCTCAATACTCGAAGATGTTGTTGTTACGGGACTGTTTTGCTGTGTTTTTTAGCAGTTTTTCAGTGGTGTTTTGGAGTGATTTTGGAGCTGTTTGATGGAGTTTAAGAGTGGCTTAAGGGGGTGTTTGAAGGTGGTTTAATGAAGGATTTTAGGAAGAAAATGAAAATACATGGGTGGGCGTCGTTTTTGTTTGTTTTCCTGCAGATTTCCTAAGGTATCCTATGCGTTCCCTCTAGTCTAGCAAGAAGAAGCTGAAGCCTTGGAGATCTTTTACTATGGCTGCTCAAGCTTTTCCGTAAGGTGTCACGACCCTAGTTCACCAATCGTGAACATGTCGTGATGGCACCCAGTCCCCACGACTAGGTAAGCCTAACACGTTGCGGAATATACCAGTTTATGAACATTTAATAAGAATTAGCGGAAAATAAGATGAAAGGAATGTAATCCGTGCCGCTTGGCACATACACCAATCAAATACGCTGTTTAAAACACTACCAAGACCCGGAATCCCACGGGTAACACAGACTAAAAGAGATCATACAATTGTAGCTCTATGTAAAAGGAGTATCTAACAACGAAATGAAGGAAAATCATCTACTAGCACTAGAATGAAGGAAGGCCTCCGGATCCGCGGACGTAGCAGATCATACCTCGAGGTCTCCCAAAGCGCTGCTGAATCACCTGATATAAGCCTGTCCTGATGTACCTGGATCTGCACAACAAAAGTGTGCAGAAGAGTAGCATGAGTACACCACGGCGGTACTCGGTAAGTGCCAAGCCTAACCTCGATGGAGTAGTGACGAGGAAGGTCAGGGCCCTACTGAGAGAAACAATAACATTATGGTAATAACAATAATAAGCAGTTAAATGAATAATAATTTCCGAAATAACAACAAAAAGATGATTACTGCAATCGTCTACAATTTAAACTAACAACAAATGACCAACTCAGTAAAACAAGTCCAGGACCTATGGGAATCGAACCCACAGTCCCCTTAACAGTACCTCTGGGTCTTCGGGAATCGAACCCGTAGTCCATGTCTCAATAAATAATCAATAACTCAGGATCTCCGAGAATCGAACCCGTAGTCCCTACCAATAACTCAGGATCTCGGGAATCGAACCCGTAGTCCCTACTAATAACTCAGGATCTCGGGAATCGAACCCGTAGTCCCTACCAATAACTCAGGATCTCGGGAATCGAACCCGTAGTCCCTACCAATAACTCAGGATCTCGGGAATCGAACCCGTAGTCCCTACCAATATCACGCCGGGTCTCCGGGAATCGAACCCACAGCCCTGGGTCTCCGGGAATCGAACCCGCAGTCCACAAGCACAGTCAATAAAGGAATCCACAAAGAGAATAATTATCCTTAACTATAACTTCACCGAAAATAGTGCCAATAATTATCAAGGAGTTCAAATAAGGCAATTAGGCAACTAAACAGTTAAGTGCTACCTAATCATGCTTTTCTAACCACTACCGGTAAAAATATCAAATTAACAACCAAAGACAGGAATACCGCTCATCGAACATTTTAAATAAAGTACGTGTTCAACAACCCAGCGCATGTACACGCCCGTCACCTCGCGTACAAGGCATTTAAACTATCACATAATATCCTAGGGGTGAAAATTCCCCCACACGAGGTTAGACAAGCCACTTACCTCGACTCCGGTACAAAACCGCTATGAAACAACTCTCTTGCCGCGAATGTCGGCCTCCACAGTGTAGTATCTGATAAATATCAATAGAATCATATCAAAATAGGTCAATTGTGCATTACCTAATCAAAACAACTCAAAATACGCCAAAACCCACAAGTTGCCAAAACCCGACTTTCGGTACGCTTATCGAAAAATCACGAAAATTATATATTCGGGTTCCTTATCTCAATACGAGTCTAGGCATATAAAATTTACCAAAATCGGACTCCATTTGCCCACTCAAATCGGAGATTTTCTAACATTTAGGCCTAGGGCTCAAACCCACCTTTAATCTTCCAATTTCGGTGAAATAATCACGGATTTCATGATAAACCAACGAATTAAGGTCAAGAAACTTACCCCCGATGATTTCCCGATGATATCCCAGCGTTTCCCTTTCAAAATCCTCTCTTGGAGCTCAACAATGGCGGTTTTGGTGTGTTAGGCCGCGATTGAAATGTTCTGGACTTAAAGTCACTGCCAGGCCATTTTACTCTACGCGATCGCAGCACTGGGCTTGCGATCGCGATGCACAAAATATGGGTGGCCTAATTTTCCTCTACGCGATCGCATGACCCTGTACGCGATCGCAGTAAACAACTCAGCAACCCTACGCGATCGCAAACGTACTAACGCGATCGCGAAGAACAAACTCGTCCGGCTCCCCAAACTACCCTACGCGATCGCATACTCCCTCACGCGATCGCACTGCTTCCGACCAATACCCTACGCGATCGCATGAAACCTCACGCGATCGCACTGGTTCAACCTCCAGACTTACGCGATCGCAGGCTTTACTTCGCGATCGCAGAGCTCGGGATTTCTCCCTTACGCGATCGCATGGCCATCTCCGCGATCGCGGAGAGCAAAATTGCTCTGCAGTTATTGCAGCAGAACCTTTTGGCACAAATTGGTCCGTTTGGACCCCCGAATTCATCCCGAGGCTCCCCGGACCCCAACGAAAACCACCAACATACTCCAAAACACGATATGAACTCGTTCAAATCATAAAAACACGTCTAACAACATCAAAACCCATAATTCACATCGAATTCAAGCCTAAATTTCTTAAAACTTTCCGAATTGCACATTCGATCTAAAACCCGACCAAACGACGTCCGAATGACCTGAAAATTTGCGGACATATCCAAATTCACATAACGAAGCTACAGAAATTGTCGGAATTCCATTCCGACCCCCGGATCAAAATCTCACCTATCGTTCGGATTCGCCAAAATTTCAACATTCGGCATTTCAAGCCTAATTGAGCTACGGACCTCCAAAATACATTCCGAACGCGCTCCCAACCCCGAAATCACCTAACGGAGCTAATGGAACCATCGGATTTCCGTTCCGAGTTCGTCTTAACATTGTTCCAGCTACGGGCCATTTTTCAATTATAAGGCTTCTATTTAGGGACTAAGTGTCCCAAAACGCTCCAAATTTCAGAACCGACTCTCCCGGCAAACCACAATAGCAGAAATGAACTTAGGGGAACAGTTAAATTAGGGATTGGAGCGTAATTTTCTAAAACGACCGGTCGGGTCGTTACATCTTCCCACACTTAAAGATTCTTTCGTCCTCGAACGAGCATAGAAAACATACCTGGAGTAGTGAAAAGATGAGGGTACTGGCTGCGCATATCCTGCTCGGTCTCCCAAGTCGCCTCCTCGACCGGCTGGCCCCGCCACTAAACCTTTACCGAAGCGATGTTCTTTGACCTTAGCTTTCTGACCTGCCTGTCTAGAATGGCTACTGGCTCCTCAACATAAGACAGATCCTTGTCTAGCTGAACAGAAGTGAAATCCAACATATGCGACGGGTCACCAAGGTATCTCCGGAGCATGGAGACATGAAATACGGGATGAACTCCGGCTAGACTGGGAGGTAAGGCCAACTCATAAGCAACCTCCCCAACACGCCTCAAAATCTCAAAAGGGCCAATAAACCTAGGACTCGGCTTTCCTTTCTTCCCAAACCTCATAACGCCCTTCATGGGCGAGACTCGAAGTAGAACCCGCTCGCCAACCATAAAAGCCACATCGCGAACCTTCTTGTCCGCATAACTCTTCTGTCTAGACTGGGCCGCACGAAGTCTGTCCTGAATCACCTTGACCTTGTCCATAGCCTCCTGAACCATATCAGTACCTAGCAACCTGGCCTCGCCCGGCTCAAACCAACCCACGGGAGACATGCACCTCCTACCATATAGGGCCTCGTACGGTGCCATCTGAATACTAGACTGGTAGCTGTTGTTATAAGCAAACTCCGCCAGTGGCAAGAAGTGATCCCATGAACCTCCAAACTCAATCACGCACGCACGGAGCATATCCTCCAAAATCCGAATAGTGCGCTCGGACTGACCATCAGTCTGGGGATGAAACGCTGTGCTCAGCTCCACCCGAGTACCTAACTCCTGCTGTACGGCTCTCCAGAACCGTGAAGTGAACTGAGTGCCTCTATCTGAAATGATGGAAACCGGAATACCATGCAGCCGAACTATCTCCCTGATATAGATCTCCGCCAGTCGCTCCGATGAATATGTAGTGCTCACCGGTATAAAATGGGGCTCACCGGTATGAAATGGGCGGACTTGGTCAGCCGATCCACAATAACCCAAATGGAATCAAACTTCCTAACCGTTCGTGGAAGTCCAGATACACAGTCCATGGTAATGTGCTCCTATTTCCACTCGGGAATCTCAATCTGCTGCATCAATCCACCCGGAAGCTGATGCTCATACTTCACCTGCTGGCAGTTGAGGCATCTAGAAACATAATCAACTATATCCCTCTTCATCCGCCTCCACCAGTAATGTTGTTTCAAGTCCTGATACATCTTCGCGGCACCCGGATGGATGGAATACCGCGAACTATGGGCCTCTACTAGAATCCGCTCTCGAAGATCATCTACATTGGGCACACAGATACGCCCCTGCATCCTCATGACTCCATCATCCCCGATGGTAACATCTCGAGCATCACCACGCCGAACTCTATCCCGAAGGACAAGCAAATGAGGGTCGTCGAACTGACGCTCCCTGATGCGGTCAAATAGAGAAGACCGAGAAACCACACAGGCTAGAACCCGGCTGGGCTCCGAAAGATCCAGTCTAACAAACTGCCTGGCCAAAGCCTGAACATCCATCGCCATAGGCCTCTCCGAAGCCGGTAGATATGCTAAACTCCCCAAACTCTCTGCCCGACGACTCAAGGCATCAGCAACCACATTAGCCTTGCCCGGATGATAGAGAATAGTAATATCATAGTCCTTCAGTAGCTCCAACCATCTCCTCTGACGCATATTCAGGTCCTTCTGCTTAAGCAAGTGCTGCAAGCTCCGGTGATCGGTGTAGATCTCACAAGGAACCCCATATAAATAATGACGCCAAATTTTCAAGGCATGAACAATGGCAGCTAGCTCCAAATCATGAACAGGGTAATTCTTCTCATGCACCTTCAACTGTCTCGACGCGTAGGCAATCACCCTACCGTCCTGCATCAATACCGCACCGAGTCCAACTCGTGAGGCATCACAATATACGGTATAGGACCCCGAACCTGTAGGCAACATCAATATAGGGGCCGAAGTCAAAGCTGTCTTGAGCTTCTGAAAGCTCGCCTCACACTCGTCTGTCCACTGAAAAGGGGCACCCTTTTGGGTCAATCTAGTCATAGGTGCTGCAATCGAAGAGAACCCCTCTACGAAACGACGGTAATAGCCCGCCAAACCAAGGAAACTGCGAATCTCGGTAGCGGAGGAGGGTCTGGGCCAACTCTGCATGGCCTCCACCTTCCTCGGATCTACTCGAATACCATCACTCGACACCACATGGCCCAAAAATGCTACTGAACTCAACCAGAATTCACATTTAGAGAACTTGGCATAAAGTTGCTTCTCCCTCAGTATCTGAAGCACTATCCTCAAATGTTGCTCGTGCTCTTCCCGACTCCGAGAATATACTAGAATATCATCAATGAAGACAATCACGAACGAGTCCAGATAAGGCTTGAACACACTGTGCATCAAATGCATAAAGGCTGCTGGGGCATTAGTCAGCCCAAAGGACATCACGAGGAACTCATAGTGACCATACCGGGTCCTGAAGGCAGTCTTCGGGATATCTGGCTCCCGAATCTTCAGTTGGTGATACCCAGAGCGCAAATCAATCTTAGAAAACACATGTGCGCCCTGTAGCTGGTCAAATAAATCATCAATACGGGGCAAAGGATACCGGTTCTTCACTGTAACCTTGTTCAGCTGACGATAGTCAATACACATACGCATAGAACCGTCCTTTTTCTTCACAAACAATACAGGGGCACCCCAAGGCGAAACACTGGGTCGAATAAAACCCTTGCCCAATAACTCCTGTAATTGATCCTTCAACTCAGGAACTCAGGAGGAGCCATACGGTACGGTGGAATAGAAATGGGCTGAGTACCCGACAACAAGTCAATAGCAAAGTCAATATCTCTGTCGGGCGGCATGCCCGGAAGATCAGCTGGAAATACATCAGCAAAGTCACGTACCACATGAACAGAATCAATAGAGGGAGTGTCAATACTGACGTCTCGCACATAGGCTAGATAAGCAGCACACCCCTTCTCAACCATACGCTGAGCTCTGAGAAAAGAAATAACACGGCTGGGGGTGTGATCTAGAGTACCACTCCACTCAATACGTGGAATGCCTGGCATAGCCAGCGTCACGGTCTTGGCGTGACAATCAAGAATATCATAATGGGGCGACAACCAGTCCATGCCCAGAATAATATCAAAATCGACCATCCCAAGCAGCAATAGATCCGCTCTGGTCTCAAAATCACAAATGGTAACCAAACACGACCGATATACACGGTCCACGACCAAAGAATCACCCACCGGAGTGGAAACATAAATGGGGGCACTCAAAGAATCCCGAGGCACACCCAGATGAGAAGCAAAGTAAGAAGACACATATGAAAAAGTGGAACCAGGGTCGAATAGAATCGATGCCTCCCTGTGACTAACCAGAATAATACCTGTGATAACAGAGTCAGATGCAACAGCCGCAGCGCGATCAGGAATAGCATAGAATCTGGCCTGTCCCCCCTCTCGAGGGCGGCCTCTAGAACTCGACCCCCGCCCCTGGCCGGCCGGGCAGGTGGAGTGGCAGCCGGAGCTCGGAATGATAGCCTGCCGGCCTTGAGAACTACGCTGAGGCTGCGAAGACCGATGAGGGGCTCCCCTCCTACGCCCGGGGCACTCCCTGACCGGATGGCGAGTATCCCCGCACTCAAAACAAGCTCTGGGAGGACGCGGTGGCTGTGACTGACCGGCCTCACCCCCACTAGTCTGACCCCTGAAAGGACCCCGCGCAGGAGGTGCACTAGAAACTGGGGGAGCATAATAAGGCTCCTGAGGTGCTGGGAGAGCTGGAGTGCTACTAGCCGCTGGCAATGCTGAATGAACTGGACGACCGGAATAACCCCTGCCAAAACGACCGGCTGCTGAAGTGCGGGCTCCAGAGAAATGGCCCGACTCACGAGACCTCTTGGTCTCCCTCTCTCCCCGCTCTCTAGGGAGCATACTCTCGATCCTCCTGGCGATGCTCACCGCCTGCCGATAAGATATATCTGTCTCCAACTCTCTGGCCATGCTGGATCGGATCGGCGGAATCAGGCCCTCAATAAATCTCCGCACTCTCTCCCGAACCGTGGCTACTAAGGCCGGTGCATGCCTGGCTAGACGGGTGAAACTGATAGCATACTCTGATACTGACATGGAGCCCTGTCGCAACCGCTTAAACTCCGAGCGCCAAGAATCCCTAAGGCTGTGAGGAACAAACTCTCTCAAAAACAGATCTGAAAACTGCGTCCAAGTCAATGAAGCAGACTCCTCTGGGCTATCCAACTCATACGTGCGCCACCAGTCATAAGCGGCCCCACGAAACTGAAAAGCAGTAAAAAAAACCCCGCTGGTCTCCACAATCCCCATAGTGCGAAGAATACGATGACACTCCTATAGAAAACCCAATGCATCATCTGAAGCCAAACCACTAAACACTGGAGGGTCATATTTCTTGAACCTCTCCAATCTACGCTGCTCATCCTCAGAGGCAGCTGGTCCACCTCCGGGTTGTGCTGGGGCGGCATGAGGCATAACCAAAACATCCGGAACCTGTCCCACTGGCACACGCTGCTCCGGTGTAACGACTGCGGGAGTCTGGGCCCCTCCCCCAGCCTGAGATGTAGCTGCGACGAGAGGAAGCAGTCCTGCCTGAGCTAAAGTGGTATACATACTCATGAACTGGGCCAGGGTCTCCTGTAGTGCTGGAGTAGTAGCAAGGGTAGTTGGTGTACCAGGTGCCTGCGCTCCAACCTGGTCTACCTGTGGCACCTCAGCGGCAGCGCGCGCGGGTGCTGTGGCTGCACCTCGGGCGCGTCCTCGTCCTCTACCTCGGCCCCGGCCTCTGACGGCGGCAACAGGGGGCGCGGGTACCTGATCGTCGCGAGTAGCTCGTGTCCTCACCATCTGTGAGAGAATAGAATCAATAGTTTAGATTTTTGATGCCAAAAATGTCGCACGACAAGGAATACAAAGAAATGAAGAGTTTCCTAAACAGTTACATAGCCCCTCGGAGATAAATACAGACGTCTCCGTATCGATCAGCGAGACTCTAAGTAACCGGTCTGTGTCCCGTGACTCCTATGAACCTAGTGCTCTGATACCAACTTGTCACGACCCTAGTTCACCAATCGTGAACATGTCGTGATGGCACCAAGTCCCCACGACTAGGTAAGCCTAACACATTGCGGAATATACCAGTTTATGAACATTTAATAAGAATTAGCGGAAAATAAGATGAAAGGAATGTAATCCGTGCCGCTTGGCACATACACCAGTCAAATACACTGTTTAAAACACTACCAAGACCCGGAATCCCACGGGTAACACAGACTAAAAGAGATCATACAATTGTAGCTCTATGTAAAAGGAGTATCTAACAACGGAATGAAGGAAAGACATCTACTAGCACTAGAATAGAAGGAAGGCCTCCGGATCCGCGGACGTAGCAGATCATACCTCGAGGTCTCCCAAAGCGCTGCTGAATCACCTGGTGTGAGCCTATCCTGATGTACATGGATCTGCACAACAAAATGTGCAGAAGAGTAGCATGAGTACACCACGGCAGTACTCAGTAAGTGCCCAAGCCTAACCTCGATGGAGTAGTGACGAGGAAGGTCAGGGCCCTACTGAGAAACAATAATACAATGGTAATAACAATAATAAGCAGTTAAATGAATAATAATTTCCGAAATAACAACAATAAGATGATTACTGCAATCGTCTACAATTTAAACTAACAACAAATGACCAACTCAGTAAAACAAGTCCAGGACCTATGGGAATCGAACCCACAGTCCCCTTGACAGTACCTCTGGGTCTCCGGGAATCGAACCCGCAGCCCATGTCTCAATAAATAATCAATAACTCAGGATCTCCGGGAATCGAACCCGTAGTCCCTACCAATAACTCGGGATCTCGGGAATCGAACCCGTAGTCCCTACCAATAACTCAGGATCTCGGGAATCGAACCCGTAGTCCCTACCAATAACTCAGGATCTCGGGAATCGAACCCGTAGTCCCTACCAATAACTCGGGATCTCGGGAATCGAACCCGTAGTCCCTACCAATATCACGCCGGGTCTCTGGGAATCGAACCCATAGCCCTAGGTCTCCGGGAATCGAACCCGCAATCCACAAGCACAATCAATAAAGGAATCCACAAAGAGAATAATTATGCTTAACTATAACTTCACCGAAAATAGTGCCAATAATTATCAAGGAGTTCAAATAAGGCAATTAGGCAACTAAACAGGTTAAGTGCTACCTAATCATGCTTTTCTAACCACTACCGGTAAAAATATCAAATTAACAGCGAAAGACAGGAATACCGCTCATCGAACATTTTAAATAAAGTACGTGTTCAACAACCAGCGCATGTACACGCCCGTCACCTCGCGTACAAGGCATTTAAACTATCACATAATATCCTAGGGGTGAAAATTCCCCCACACGAGGTTAGACAAGCCACTTACCTCGACTCCGGTACAAAACTGCTATGAAACAACTCTCTTGCCGCGAATGTCGGCCTCCACAGGTGTAGTATCTGATAAAAATCAATAGAATCATATCAAAATAGGTCAATTGGGCATTACCCAATCAAAACAACTCAAAATACGCCAAAACCCACAAGTTGCCAAAACCCGACTTTCGGTACGCTTATCGAAAAAACACGAAAATTATATATTCGGGTTCCTTATCTCAATACGAGTCTAGGCATATAAAATTTACCAAAATCGGACTCCATTTGCCCACTCAAATCGGAGATTTTCTAACATTTAGGCCTAGGGCTCAAACCCACCTTTAATCTTCCAATTTCAGTGAAATAATCACGGATTTCATGATAAACCAACGAATTAAGGTCAAGAAACTTACCCCCGATGATTTCCCGATGATATCCCGGCGTTTCCCCTTCAAAATCCTCTCTTGGAGCTCAACAATGGCGGTTTTGGTGTGTTAGGCCGCGACTGAAATGTTCTGGACTTAAAGTCACTGCCAGGCCATTTTACTCTAGGCGATCGCAGCACTGGGCTTGCGATCGCAATGCACAAAATATGGGCGGCCTAATTTTCCTCTACGCGATCGCATGACCCTGGACGCGATCGCAGTGAACAACTCAGCAACCCTACGCGATCGAAAACGTACTAACGCGATCGCGAAGAACAAACTCGTCCGGCTCCCCAAACTACCCTACGCGATCGCATACTCCCTCACGCGATCGCACTGCTTCCGACCAATACCCTACGCGATCGCATGAAACCTCACGCGATCGCACTGGTTCAACCTCCAGACTTACGCGATCGCAGGCTTTACTTCGCGATCGCAGAGCTCAGGATTTCTCCCTTACGCGATCGCATGGCCATCTCCGGGATCGCGGAGAGCAAAATTGCTCTGCAGTTATTGCAGCAGAACAGCAGTGCCTTTTGGCACAAATTGGTCCGTTTGGACCCCCGAATTCATCCTGTGGCTCCCGGGACCCCAACGAAAACCACCAACATACTCCAAAACACGATATGAACTCGTTCAAATCATAAAAACACATCTAACAACATCAAAACCCATAATTCACATCGAATTCAAGCCTAAATTTCTTAAAACTTTCCGAATTGCACATTCGATCTAAAACCCGACCAAACGACGTCCGAATGACCTGAAAATTTGCGGACATATCCAAATTCACATAACGAAGCTACAGAAATTGTCGGAATTCCATTCCGACCCCCGGATCAAAATCTCACCTATCGTTCGCATTCGCCAAATTTCAACCTTCGGCATTTCAAGCCTAATTGAGCTACGGACCTCCAAAATACATTATGAACGCGCTCCTAACCCCAAAATCACCTAACGGAGCTAATGGAACCATCGGATTTCCGTTCCGAGATCGTCTTAACACTATTCCGGCTACGGACCATTTTCTAGCTTTAAAGCTCTCATTCAGGGACTAAGTGTCCCAAAATGCTCCAAATTTCAGAACCGACTCTCCCGGCAACCTACAATAGCAGAAATGAACTTAGGGGAACAGTTAAATTAGGGATTGGGGCGTAATTTTCTAAAACGACCGGTCGGGTCATTACATAAGGGCTGCCCCTTTTTCAAATATGGTCCCCCCTTTTTAAAAAAATCAAAGACCATCCGTGAATCCCTCCTTAATTTGGGTAATTGGTGTCTCCCATTTATGTGGTGGTGGTTTGGATTATTACGGGCTAGGTCCAAAAATTATAAAACCGGGTAGTTTGAACCCGAATATTATTCTTTGCCCGGAACCGAGAATGAGAACACGGTGTTATTAATTAATCCTACGTAAGCAAAATAACTATAAGACTAATAATTAAAACAAAATTATTTTTTTATATTTTTTCAAAATTATAGTAACTACAAAATATTAATGAAACTATTTTTTATTATTTTCGTTTTTATAAAAAGATAAAAATATAAAGTACTATTTTTGTATTTTTCAAGTTTAAAAATGACAACAAAACATTAATAAAACTATATTTTTGTTATTTTTTATTTTAGGTAAAAATAAAGTAAAAGAGTCAAAATTAGCTAAGATAGCTATATTAGGCCTAAACTATATATTTTAGCTAAAAATATAAAAGATCTCGGGTAGGAGCAAAATCACGCATCTACAAAGTCTTTAAGGCTTTTAGTTGCAGAAGGGTGTTTGGGGAGGGTAAAAAGACCAGATCTTGAAAGGTTCGAGTTTTGAGTCGCCGGAGTTAGGTTTCCGACGACCCTTTTGGGATATTCGAGGGGTTCAGGGTAGATTCAAAGGAGGTGAGTGGTAGGGTTAGGTAGATCGGACCAGGGCGGTCTGATTGGCGTTGGTTTGGAGGAGTGGTTCATGGTTTGGGTGGTCACCGGTGGTAGGTTCCGGTGACCGGAGTTTTGGAGAAGGGTTTGTTTTTGGGTTTCTATGAGGCTTGGTCGGAGAAGAAGAAGAAGAAGAAGAAGGAAAAGAGAGAGGAGAGGGGTTGGGGGTGGCCGGAGACCACCGTGGAGAGTGGTGGCCGCCATGGCCGGCTAGGGTTACTGGCTTGATGAAGGTGAAGAAGAAGACGGTGAGAGAAGCTTCTAGAGGCGGCTAGGTTTAGGAATTGAAAAAGTGGCCAACCTTTTTAGACCAAAGCTTTTTATAGGCAACGCATCTTAGGTAATCTGGACCGTTGATCTGATGAAGATCAACGGCTCAGACAAAGCGTTACTAAGCGGCGTCGTTTAGTCACTCAGGAAACAAAAACCTTTGGCCCTTAGATTATTTCAAATGGACGGCTGTGATTGGATCTCACACTTAATTAATTAATTAAAAACCGGATTAATTCTCAGCCATTAGATGGTGTTAAATGAACGGCTGAGATCTTGTCAATTCACAGGCCATGGACCGGATCTTTTGGGCTAATGTGCTTGGGCCTCTGATTTGGAATTATTTGGCCCAAAGTAATTATACCCAATATATTTTTTTTATTTTCTGATTTTTAATTATTTAAACACCCTCTATTGTATATATATATTTTTCTTTTCTTTTATGAATTATTAAAAAAATTTAATTTCCTACTTACACTAATTATCTAATATTTTTTGCAATTTTTCTACTATTTTTCCCTTAATTTCCGCTAATTAAAACTATTTTTGATGATTTTCTTCTTAAAACTAACTAATTCAAACAAAGTAAGTACTTAACCTATTTTTTTTATTTTTCTAATTCCCAATTATTCAAACACACAAAATGTAGATAATTTCAAACAAGGCATGCAATTGCACTCAAAAATATATTTTTTTAATTTTGGAACTTATTTGCCCGGCACAAAAATCATGTGCTCACAGCTGCCCCTCTTTGCTTGGGAATACGAAGAGTTTAAGTGCAAAGACAAGTGAGCAGTAATTGAGAGATTTTTGCACATTGGCCTATTCCGTAAAAGCATTTTTGGAAAACCTTTTGACCGCACCCTGCTTTAGAGGTTGCCTACATATCCTGGGCTAAACAGGAATCAGGTCAGTGTAGTTCGGGAAGGTCTGGCAGTTAAAAACTACCAGACTCACTGTTGCATTGACACTGTTGAGACTTGCTGACTTACTCCTTATTACACAGGGGGAAAAAATATAAAATGAAGAAGCTATTCTAAGTTATGATCCTACAATTACAATTGTTCCTATCCTAGCTTTTGTTTGCTTCTCCTTCTCTTTTTTCTTGATTTTCTGTGATGCTGACTCTTTTTTTTGTTGATTTTCTTTTCTTGCTTCCCCTTTTTTTTTTTTCAATGATACTTCTTGTCCTCGAGTTGAAGCCTGCTCAAAACAAAACAAAAACAACAAACTTTTTCTTCTGCCCCAGTGTGGGCTTTTATGCTATAGTGTTACTCATGTTAGCTAACACAAACCAAAAATTGCAGGAAAAAAAACTTGCAGAAAAGTATTCCCTTGTAATCCAGGTAGGCGCCTGATGCATGAAACATAAAATTTTGCAGAAAAATATTCCCTTGTTTTCTAGGTGGGCGCCTAAACAGAAATTAAAATGCAGAAAAATATTCCCTTGTTATATAGGTGGGCGCCTAAACAGAAATTAAAATGCAGAAATGCATGAAATGCAGTGCAGAAAAATATTCCCTTGTTTTCTAGGTGGGCGCCTAAATAGAAATTAAAATGCAGAAATGCATGAAATGCAATGCAGAAAAATATTCCCTTGTTTTCTAGGTGGGCGCCTAAACAGAAATTAAAATGCAGAAATGCATGAAATGCCGTGCAGAAAAATATTCCCTTGTTTTCTAGGTGGGCGCCTAAACAGAAATTGAAATGCAGAAATGTATTCCCTTGTTATATAGGTGGACGCCTAAACAGAAATTAAAATGCAGAAATGTATGAAATACAGTGCAGAAAAATATTCCCTTGTTTTCTAGGTGGGCGCCTAAACAAAAATTAAAATGCAGAAATGCGTGAAATGCAATGCAAAAAAATATTCTCTCAGTTTGATTACAGGGGAATAGATTTTAAGGCAAAAAAATTTTCCTTTGTTTTCTAGGTGGGCGCCTAAACAGAAATTAAAATGTAGAAATGTATGAAATGCGATGCAGAAAAATATTCCCTTGTTTTCTAGGTGGGCGCCTAAACAGAAATTAAAAATGCAGAAATGTATTCCCTTGTTTTCTAGGTGGGCGCCTAAACAGAAATTAAAATGCAGAAATGTATGAAATGCAGTGCAGAAAAATATTCCCTTGTTTTCTAGGTGGGCGCCTAAACAGAGATTAAAATGCAGAAATGCATTCCCTTGTTATATAGGTGGGCGCCTAAACAAAAATTAAAATGCAGAAATGTATGAAATGCAGTGCAGAAAAATATTCCCTTGTTATATAGGTGGGCGCCTAAACAGAAATTAAAATGCAAAAATGTATTCCCTCAGTTTGATAACCGGGGAATAGATTTTAAGGATGCTACCTTCCTCTTGTTTTTTGGTATTTTATTTGACTGATTGTCTTCCACTTGTGAATTTCTTCACTTATTGTCAAACTTTCTCTTTTTGGTGTTTTCTATCTTTCCACATTGGTCACATTCACTTTAAAGTGATTAGTGACAATTTGTTCTTGTATGAATCATGAAACAAAAATTTATCAGATATAAACTGCTGGCAACTGGCATTTGCCGTCCCTGCCTCTTATTGCTTTCCTCTTTTTTGCTTTTTCTCCCACTGCGTGGGTTTTCAGCTGTCTATCTTTTGCGAACTCTTTTTGTATTTTCTTACAATTCCCTTTTTTTGTTTTCTTTTCTTTTGGCCATGTTCGCCAAACTTCTTTATTTTCTCCCCACCTCATATTTTCCTTCTGATCTAGTGTTGTTTCAGCTCTTTTCATCAGGAGCTGGTAGTTAGCTCTCAAAAAGGGAAACAATGAAATGCAGAAAAACGAAAGAGGGTAAGGGTGTTTCGGAGAGATGATAGAACTTATCTGGGCGTTGTTGGCTGATTCTGCTGACCATGCCATGTATTTAAACTCTGACCCAATTCGTTCACACCATTATTCTGACTCCAGATTGCTCTCAACCCAAACCGATCATATTTTTTGTTGCCTTTTTTCTTTTCATGGTAATCATTACGATCGCTCTACGGTGCCTCGAAAGGTTTTCACCAATAGGACTCTCTCATTTATTCTCTCTCGGCCTCACAATCGCCCTGCAGTGCCGTTAAAGGTTTTCACTAGCAAGACTCTCTCATTTTATTTCTCTCAAACTCACAATCGCCTCACAGTGCCGGTTAAGGTTTTCACTGATGAGACTCTCTCATTTTTCATTTTTTTCATTTTTCCTTTTCTCTTTTTGTTTTCTATACCACGGGTGTTGTCCAATGTCTTGTTCTTCCTTTATTGCATCTGTTATCATTTTGGAATTGATCAGAAGGTCTTTCTTTGGACTGTAACGTGTCTTTTGGATGGGTTAAAGAAAGAAAGGTATAAAGGCTCAAAAATTTACGAGAGTTCAAAAATATTTACAACTCTCGGAATTATTCAATATAACTTATGCCCCAGTTTCAATATGTGGGGAATTTTTGGATTTTTCTTTGTCATGACTGAACCTCAGCGAGGCTGCCTATGTACCCTTTCGAGATCAAGTCAAACGTAGTTCATTAAACGTCATCAGTTAATAAATTTCTTTTGACTTTTCCCCAATTTCTTTGTCTTTTTCTCTTCTTCTTTTTTTCTTTTCTCTTTTTTTTTCGTTTCATTTTTTTTTTCATTTTTCATTCATTCATCATTTTTCATTTTGTCAATTTCAATTTTCATTTTCTTTATTGCGCTATAAGAGATTCCGAGAAGGGGGTATGAAAGAATATATTAGTCATGGCTCAAAGGGGTGTCAATGGATAAAGTGTTTGGATAGAGAATAAAACGCCTTCGTCATTTCAATTCCAAAATCACAACAAAATACAAACATACAATTGAAAAGGAGTCATACATAGTGTCTTTTGACCGCATCTAAATTGATAGCAGTCTCTAAGCATTTTCCTTCAACATCTGTCAAATATAATGCCCCATTGGACAACACCCGCGATACCACAAATGGTCCCTGCCAGTTTGGCGCAAATTTGCCCTTTGCCTCGGCCCAATGGGGTAAGATACGCCTCAATACGAGTTGTCCAACTTCAAACTTCCAAGGACGCACCTTCTTATTGTATGCTCTAGCCATTCTCTGTTGGTACAATTGCCCGTGGCAAACTGCGACCAACCTTTTTTCATCAATCAGACTTAGTTGTTCCAGCTGGGCTTTTACCCATTCTTTGTCATCTATTCCAGCTTTAGGTATGATCCGCAATGACGGTATTTCTATTTCTGCGGGTATAACAGCCTCCGTCCCGTATACCAATGAATAAGGTGTGGTTCCAATAGAAGTGTGCATTGTTGTGTGATATCCCAAAAGAGTAAAAGGTAACTTTTCATGCCATTGCGTGGATTCCTCCACCATTATCCTGAGGATCTTCTTGATATTTTTATTTGCCGCTTCTACTGCCCCATTCGCCTTTGGCCTATAAGGTGTGGAGTTGCGATGTGTGATCTTAAATCTCTGGCAAACTTCCGCCATGAGGTGACTGTTTAGATTGGCTCCATTATCTGTGATGATCACCTTGGGAATTCCGAACCGGCATATGATATTTTCATGCACAAAGTCCACCACCGCTTTCTTTGTCGCTGCCTTGAATGTCTTCGCCTCAACCCACTTGGTGAAGTAATCAATTGCAACGAAAAGGAATCTATGCCCATTGGAAGCTGCTGGCTCTATCGGTCCAATAACATCCATGCCCCAAGCGACAAATGGCCAAGGTGCAGACATCGTATGGAATTCATAAGGCGGAGAGTGAATTAGATCTCCATGTACTTGGCATTGGTGACATTTCCTCACGTACCTGATACAATCACGCTCCATGGTGAGACAATAATACCCAGCTCTCAGAATCTTTTTTGCCAGGACATACCCGCTCATATGGGGTCCACAGGCTCCAGCATGTACTTCAATCATAATCTCATCAGCTTGTTGTGCATCCACACACCTCAACAATCCCAGGTCTAGTGTTCTCTTATATATAATTCCTCCACTGAGGAAAAAACCATTAGCCAAGCGTCTGATAGCTCTTTTCTGATCGCTAGTGGCCTGCTCCGGGTATTTGCCAGCCTTCAGGTATTCCCTGATGTCATGATACCACGGTTCTCCATCCAATTCTCCTTCCACAACAAAGCAGTAAGCATTTTGATCACGCACCTGGATCTGGAGTGGATCTATATAGGTTTTGTCCGGATGATGCAGCATGGAGGATAGTGTGGCCAAACCATCTGCAACCTCACTGTGCATTCTTGGGATATGTTTGAATTCTATGAACTGGAATCTTTGGTACAACTCATGCAAACAATACCAGTAAGGTATCAATTTCAAATCTCTTGTCTCCCATTCTCCCTGGATTTGGTGTATCAAGAGATCCGAGTCACCCATGATCAAAATCTCTCGAATACCCATGTCTATTGCCATCCTTAATCCTAAGATACATGCCTCATATTCGGCCATATTGTTGGTACAGAAAAATCGAAGCTGAGCTGTGACGGGATAGTGTTGACCCGTTTCTGAAATGAGTACTGCTCCGATACCAACTCCCTTACTATTGACGGCTCCGTCGAAGTACATCTTCCATCCTGGCTTCTCATTCTATTCTATTTCCTCGACATTCATTGCCTCCTCATCCGGAAAATACGTCTTTAATGGCTCATATTCATCATCCACGGGATTCTCTGCTAAGTGGTCCGCAACTGCCTGCGCCTTCATCGCCATACTAGTTACATAAATAATGTCAAATTCTATGAGCAAAATCTGCCATTTAGCAAGTCTTCCTGTAGGCATGGGCTTCTGGAATATGTATTTTAGAGGATCCAACCGTGATATCAGGTACGTGGTATATGCTGACAAGTAATGCTTCAGTTTCTGAACCACCCAGGTCAATGCACAACAAGTTCTTTCTAGCTGAGTATATTTCACCTCGTAAGATGTAAACTTCTTACTAAGGTAATATATAGCTTGCTCTTTCCTTCCCGTCTCATCGTTTTGCCCTAGCATGCAACCAAAGGAGTTGTCAAGCACTGTCAGATACAAGATCAGAGGTCGCCCCGGCTGTGGAGGGACTAGCACTGGAGGATTGGCTAAATATTCCTTAATCTTGTCGAAGGCTTCCTGACATTCGTCGGTCCATTTCACTGCTGCATCTTTCTTTAACAACTTGAAGATCGGCTCACATGTTGATGTTAACTGAGCGATGAACCGGCTAATGTAATTCAACCTTCCCAATAAGCTCATTACTTCCTTCTTGTTCTTCGGCGGGGGTAGACTTTGGATGGCCTTGATCTTTGATGGATCTAGTTCAATACCTCGCCGACTCACTATGAACACCAACAGCTTCCCTGAAGGTACTCCGAAGGCGCACTTCGCAGGATTGAGTTTAAGATTGTACCTCCGGAGTCTTTGGAAAAACTTTCTCAAATCCCTCACATGATCATGTTGCTTTTTGGACTTTATGGTGACATCGTCCACATACACTTCGATTTCTTGGTGCATCATGTCATGAAACATCGTGGTCATTGCCCTTATATAAGTTGCCCCAGCATTCTTCAATCCAAACGGCATCACTCTATAGCAATACGTTCCCCAAGGTGTAATGAAAGCAGTTTTCTCTGCGTCTTCTTCGTCCATCAGGATCTGGTGATAACCGGCATAACAATCTACAAATGAACCGATCTCATGCTTGGCGCAATTGTTGATCAATATGTGGATGTTTGGCAATGGGAAATCATCCTTTGGGTTGGCTTTGTTGAGGTCCCTGTAGTCCACACACACTCTGGTTTTTCCATCTTTCTTTGGAACCGGCACAACGTTTGCCAACCAGGTGGGGTATTTGGTGACTCGTATGACCTTCGCCTCAAACTGCTTATTCACCTCTTCTTTTATCTTTACGCTGATGTCCGTTTTGAATTTTCGCAACTTTTGCTTCACTGACCGGCATTCAGGATATATAGGCAACTTGTGTACCACCAAGTAAGTACTAAATCCGGGCATGTCATCATAGGACCAAGCAAAGATGTCCTTGAATTCATGCAACAACCTTATCAATTCTTCCCTGAGGGGTGTTTCCAAATGAACACTGATTTTTGTTTCCCGAATATTATCTCCGCTCCCCAAATTGATGGATTATGTCTCACTCAAGTTCGGTTTGGGTTTTTCCTCATATTGTTTCATGTCCTTACGTATTTCCTCCAGGGCTTCCTCATCTTCACATTCTATCTCACTATCCTCCTCAATTTCTTGTATGATAATGCGACTGTCAGAACTGGGTCGGGAATCCTTCATGCATGGCATGTCATCAGAATCAGCACATATGGAACTGTACAAAAGAAAAGATAAAAAAATAAGGCAAAAAATGAAGAAGGAAGAAAACTGCATTTCATTGATATCAAAAAAGATGACCAAAGTTTGGATACATTTTTGATTTTTTTTTCATGGGGGGTGGGGGGTACTACAAAAAGTAACAATTGCTTTTCTGGGGAAATGATGATGAATTTTCAAGAGCTAACTACCAAGACTCCTTCCTGATCGGGAAAGGAGTGGCTTCCCAGTTGTTGAGCATAACACCAGATCCCACAAATGGCACATCCATCCTGCTAGTACCTTCCCCCATTTCAACCATGTTCACATCCCCAAATATCTTCTCAAAGCTCATCAAGAGCTCTTCATCGGGTCGGGTCTTAATGTACCATGATATCACGACCCCAAACCTCGGTCGTGATGGCGCCCAACACATTGCTAGGCAAGCCCGACCATCTTATCCAATTACCAGCCAAGTATAATTAATACTGATTAATCGGCGTGATTAGTCTGTTTTTCATAACAATTCAAGAAGTGTAGAAATGAAATACAAGAACACAGTCCCAACCAAATTGTGGTGTCACAAGTCTGAGCCTCTACAAATGAGATCTACTACACAATTAAGTCTAACCAGAATGGAGACAACAAAATGATAAAAAGAAAGAGGTCAGGTACTGTGGACGTCGGCAGCTACCTCGAAGTCTCTACAGAATGGTGATAGTAAAGCAGTTGCGATAGCTCAACTGCTCTCCTGAACCTGTATATCTGCACAAAAAGTGCAGGGGAGTGGAGTGAGTATATTTCAACTCAGTGAGTAACAATAATAAACAATAACTGAAAATAAGAACTCTTGTACTATCACTAAACAGTTCTAAGGCAACCCCACAGGTTAGTCATCACTATAATGAGTACTCTGATCTCCAGTCCACATCTATCTCGTCTAGGTCCCTCACTGACCACATCCTCGCTCGTACCACTACGGTATACATCCATCTCAATATATAGAGACATATACATCTGTCTATAACATATAAATATTTCAGTATATATATGAATATGAATAAGTAAAATGCTACGGCGCGCAGGCCGCTCCAATACATATACCGCTGCGGCACGCAGCCCGCTCAAATACATATACCGCTGCGGCACGCAGCCCGCTCCATTACATATACCGCTGCGGCGCACAACCCGCTCCATTTAACGCCGACGACGCTCACTGGGGTGTATACAGGACTTCGGAGGGGCTCCCTAGGCCCAAGCACTATAATACTGCGGCGTGAAAATAAGAACACCTGTACTATCATTATACAGTTCTAAGGGTAATCTCATAGGTAAGTCATCTCCATAGTGATACGTCCAATTCCAGTCCATAACTGTCTCACAAAGATCCCACACAGACCTAGTCCTCACTCATACTGCTACGGTGTGCAGCCCGATCCAATATATATAGCGCTGCGGCGTGCAGCCCAATCCAATATATATAACGCTGCAACGTGCAGCCCGATCCAATATATATATCGCTGCGGCATGCAGTCCGATCCATTTAACATCGACAACGCTCACTAGGGGTGTATACAGACTCCGGGGGGCTCCTACGGCTATATATATACTGCTGCGGCGTGCAGCCCGATCCAATATAGGTATATATATATATATATATATATATATATAATACCCCATAATAGGTCCTCGACCCTATCCCAGTCAGTATATATTTGGCCTCTCAGGCCCAATATAATATATCACAGTGGGTCCTTGACCCTGTCTCAGTCAATATAGACTTGGCCTTTCAGGCCCAATATAACATCATATAGTGGGTCCTTGACCCTATCTCATCTCAATCGGTATAGACTTGGCCTTTCGGGCCCACTCAGCTAGAACAGGGAATTCCACCCTAGATAATCTCTCTCAATGTACACATCTAGTACGGGCTCATATTATGCTATACAACTAGAGCTATGGCTGAGTGTATGTTTCCAACACGATATAAGGGTCACCTAGCTCTATAGGTTCCCTAATGCTCTACAGATCGGCACAAGGCCCCAAACATGGCTATTAGCCCAATTGTACAGTTATAATCTCATTAACAGTCATACAACACAGTATTCTATTAGCCGGGAAGGACCAAGTCCAATTCCCCAATCACAATGTCACCACGCCCTTCACAAGACGCGTGTCTCATCTCAACATAGCACTGTGAAGTGCAAGTACGGGGTTTCAAACCCTCAGTACATTATTTACTATCACCACTCACCTCGAATCGATAGAAGCTTCATGCACGCGACGCCTTAGCTCCTCGAACAGGCATCCACACATGTCAAAACTAGCCAAAATCAGTACAAATATATCAAAATAGGCTAATGGAACATAACCCAATCGAAAGAACTCGAAAAATATCAAAAATCACGAAATTGGCAAAACCCGAGCCTCGGGCCCACATCTCGAAAAATTTCGAAATTCATATTTCCAGAATCCTCGTCTCGCCATGAGTCCGTACATATAAAATTTACCAAAATCGGAGTTCGATTGGCCTTTCAAAACCCAAATTTTCGTTTTCAATTTCTAGGCCACAATCCTTCACAATTTCTACCCAAATTCATGAAGATTGATGTTAATTCTACCATATAATTATGTTTTTGAGTCAAGAATCTTACCTCCGATGAATACCCGATGATACTCCCTTCAATCCCCATCCAAAAGTTCTCTAAATGATCAAAACTGGTGGAAAAATGACCCAAAATCGATTTTTATCAACTTACTCAATTTTTTCGGAAATCACTGTTCACGGGTACTGTTTATGCGCGTCGACACTGTTCACGGGTACTGTTCATGCGCATCCACACTGTTCACCCCGCGCGGTTACTGTTCACGCGCGGGAGTTACTATTCATACGCTGCAGAAAAATGCAGCAGCAATACAGAAATTGCAGCACACAACCATTTTCACTAAAATGGCTCTAACTCCATCATACGAACTCGGAATTCGACGATTCTTTTTCTTATGGCTCCGTAATTTCGATACGGTTCCAGTGGTTCAAACAAAACTGAATTTGGATCTCATTTACTCAGTGCAACATCAATTGTTCTCGTTAAACAATTAACTCACATATCGCGTCAAAAACCTAATCGCGACTAGATGAAATTAAACCAAAATTTCCAGATCAGTCCTATAATTCATGATTTAAATTCTCTAAGTCTCGAAACTAAATTTGGATCTCTAGAACTAAAAATAGACCTTTGGATCATTATATTTATAATGAAAACGGCAAAAATCTTCCAAAAATGACCCGTTGGACATCCGAAACACACCCGAGACCCTCGAGACCTCAACCAAATATACAGACATGATCTATTACCTCATTCCAACTTGCTTGAATCATAAAATCACTATCGTTAACATCAAAATCATCCGTTTTCAGCAAATTCAAGCTTAAGTTTAACTATAACTTTCAAAATTCTTATTCGATCAAAAACCCGACCAAACGACCTCCGAATGACCTGAAATTTTGCAGCCACATCCAAAATCACCTAACGGAGCTACTGCAACTGTCAGGAATTCCATTCCGACTCCCGAATCAAAATCTCACCTACCGTCCGGATTTCGCCAAAATTCCACCTTAGCCAATTCAAGCCTATTTCTACACCGGGCCTCCAAATTCAGTTCCGATTGCTCCCCTAAGTCACAAATCACCTCCCGGAACTAACCGAATCATCGGAATCCGATTCCGAGCCCTCTAACTAAATAGTCAACTCCGGGTTGACTTTCCTTATTCAAGTTTCCTTCAAAAAGGCTATATGCCTCATTTTCAATCCAATTCACTCATAACTCACCCGATAGACTCTAACACTGATATAAAAGCATAAAACATGTAATTACAACATAACGGGGTGGTAATTCCCGTGACGACGGGCCGGGTTGTCATATTCTCCCCAACTTGACAAACACTCGTCCTCGAGCGGACTCAGAGTTGTACTAGAAGTAACCCAATAGTTGAATGACCTTACCAAGTATATATTCAGGGTGATACCACTTCACCCTACATATCATAAGTCCGATAACACGATATAGCTGAAATTCCACAGACCATCCTAACCATAAACCACATTGCACTTTCCGAAATCATATACTAATTGCTAATCCCATGCCTATACTCAGGATACACTAGAATCCACTGCAATAAAGGATACTCGCCACTCCGGGTGAGATCATATGATGTATCAAACAACCCAATCACTCGAGACGATAGTCTCTAATCACAACAATTTCCCACGATAACCAAATACCAACTGAAAAACCTTTTTCATTAGCTAAAATCTTATTCCAACACTTTCACATCATGCCCACGGCAACCGAACACGCGATATATTGAATCCATCTCTTAGTTCACCCATTCATGAATCCATTTCCCTTTTAACTGATACCACAATAGATTTTGGAGCCGAACCTCGATATTACCTTTCTAACCAGCTGAAATCACAAATACTCACACTCATTATTGGCTCCAATGATCATTTCGATTATAACACACCGCACTGGTGATATGACACCTCAACACCGGCCTAAGCCACGATGAGCACAACACAGGCTCCAATAAGAAACGTCTGACCATACTCAAATCCTAACAACTAACTCAAACAAAAGAGCCGTAGCTCAATTCCTCTATACCATCATAACATAAAATGGAGATCTCGTATCACATCAGAGGAATAAAGTACCTAACTCCTTCTCGAAAGGTCATAACATCACGTGGCCTTGCAACGACTCATGATTCTATCCAAACACTATTACTCATGGAGCACCTCAAGTCACCATGCTCAAAACGGTCAGCCACACACATATTTAGGTCTGAACTCAAGCAATCAATCACACCTGTGGTGATACGATTAATATACGCTATCAAATCCTGAGAAGACACAACCGATGTGCTATTCCCCGAGCGATACCCAATACGAACTATTCCTCGGAAGCTAGAAAGTATTGTATACAAGGTAACATATAGGAAACTATATTTTCCACATCACACTGTTGCGGCGTGCAACCCGTTCCAATAACATACCCGTGGCGGCGTGCCACCCGATCCAGATACCATACCTGTGGCGGCGTGCCACCCGATCCTGATACCATACATGTGGCGGCGTGCCACCCGATCCAAATACTATACCTGTGGCGGCGTGCCACCCGATCCACGAATACATCTAGCAAGGAAAATGCACATCGAGTCAAGTTGATCATTGCAACAAACATATATATATAGCCTCAAGCTTGGCCACATGAAACGCATCCGACAAAGTTCCTCAATACTGGAGCTGAATCAATGGTAGATACCTCTACACTGACATCTGCCACGAAGGCCCAACTGACAAAGTAATACCTACCAGTCGTCCGCTGGCCCTAGGGTACATCTACCCTACTGGAGCATGATCTGATGCACTCTGCCACGCAATTTGTGACATTTTTTTGACATAGTCCATATCACATTAGTCTAGACAACCTGGCTTATGACAACCAGTCTACAATCATATATCATTCAAATTCATCATATCAGGTTACAAAATAGCCACTAGGGCTTCCAATTTCCAATAATCATTAAACGGTGCCGATACAAACGATATACCACCATTGCATAGGCAGATCACGAGAACTTCTAGTCTCCAACACATATATAACTGTGAGCACATGATTTTTGCACTAAGCATTTAATTCCAAAATTAAAATAAAATATTTTTGAGTGCAATTACTTGATTTGTTTGGAATTAGCTATACTTTTGAGTTTGAATAAGTAGAAATTAGAAGAAAATCAAAAAAAATAGGCTAGGAAATTAGTTGTTAGTATAATTGGTTAGATTTTAAGGAAAATTAAAAATAGCTTAAATAGGAGAAAATAAAGAAAAAAATAGCAGAAAAATTACAAAAAATACTAGAAAATTAGAGTAAATAGGAAATTAGGTTTATTAATTTTCCATAAAAGAAAAAGAAAAAAATATATAAAAGAAAATACATAAAAATAATAAAAACCAGAAAAAATACAAAATATAGGTGGAGTAATATGGTTGGGCTGATTTGAATTAAAATGAACTGGCCCAATACTTTGGCCCAAAGGAGACCCGGTCCGGAGATTAAGAGAGAGTGATCCTAGCCGTCCCTCTTGATAAATCCGACGGCTCAGACAAATAGGCGTAATTAATTAGTTAATTAAATAAAATGAAAGTGATCTTGACCGTCCGTTTAGTTAATCTAAAGGTCGAGACCTTTGGTCTCTTTATCAACCAAACGACGCCGTTTCGTAACGCCCGGTCTTGACCGTTGATCATCAACAAATCAACGGCCAAGATCACCTTAGTTGCCTCGACTATATAACACTTATGTCTGAAGAGAGACGACCATTTCTCTAATTTCTCTAACCCTAGCCGCCCTTAGCATCTTCTTCGTCTTCTCTCTTCTTCACACAGACCTCGTCGGCCATGGCGGCCATCACTTCCTACGGTGGTCGCCGACTTCTTTTAGCCCCCTTCTCATATCTCTCTTCTTTTCTTCTTCTTCTACGTCAAGAAACTCCAAAGAACTCCCCTTCTCCAGAACTCCGGTCACCGGAACTCATCGCCGATAACCACTAAAGTATGAACCTCCGCCTCAAACCAATGCCATTCGAATCGCCTTTACATGATCTATCCAACCTTGCTAGCCACTACCTTCGAATCACCTTCCATCGCTTCGAATATCCAAAAAAGGGTCGTCGGAACCCTAACTCCGACGACCCCCAAAAATCAAACTTTCCCAAGATCCATTCTTTTACCCACCCAAACACCCCCATAGATTCAAAAACCCCAAAAGGTTTCATCTTGAAGCCGAATAAACAGAAAACAGAAAAGAAAATAAGAAAAAAGAAGAACAAAGAAAAAGAGAACAAGAATAAGAATGAGAGTCTGGAAGACCTGATAAGGAGTAGAAAGATTGAAGAAGGGAAAGCTCAGGGGACAGGCCCTGCAAGCTAAGTCCCCCGACCCCTATCTTCTTTATTTTGTGTAATTTTTATTTGATTTCTGTTTTTGCATGTCTATGAATATCTGTTTTTGTTTCTGCTTCACATGTTAGTCATAGGATTCTTAGTACTCGCTTCTCTTTTGTTTTTGTTTATCACTTTCATCCATGATTTGATTCTTGTTTGGTTATGTTCTCGTGTTTCTGTAGTTTAGTTTTCCCATGTTGCTTCTCTCAGTCGGCCTTTTGATATCTCTTATATACGTTTTCGCATGTTCTATTTTTGCTTGCTTTCACTTGTTCATGCTTGCCTTCTCTGACTTTATTTCCGCTGTTCTTGTTCATCTCCTTTGTTATTACCCTGTTCTGACTGTTTTGGATCTAGTTTAATACTAAGGTTGGATTTTCATCTCATTCATCTTCATATATATGTTCCCCTGTTTGCTCATTTTTAAATCATGTTCTATTTCTTCTGTGTTTTAATCATGTTTTGTTTAGTCTAATACATGTTTTAGGGTTATGATGTGTTTTGTTTGTCTCTCGAGTTCAAAATCCAATCTTGATATCCATGTTCTTTTTTAAAGATCTATCTTTTATCTTGTGTTATTTTCTCTTATTTGTGATTTTCGATCCATTAGTCTTCAATATCATGGCTTTTCTTCTCTTCTTGATTCTTCACATGTTTAGTTTAGTTATCTTTTCTTCTTCTGTTAGTAGTAAGATTCCTCATCTTGTTGGATCCTGATATTCCATCTTTTATTTTGCATATCTAGTTCTAGTACTAGTTTAACTTCTCGACTTTCATTCTGTGCCGTATCTATATTAGGATATCTTTTGATAGCTTTCACATAGTTTGGATGTTCTTCTGTTCTGTTTCTTTGCATGCTTAGTTTTAATGATAGGATCAGTCGTTTGTTCCCTATCTCCCTTCATTAAGTTATTTTGATTTACCTTGGTCTATTTCCCTAGTCTCACTGTTTCTCTTTATTGCATAATTAAAACCAAGGCTTTTCTTTAATGATTGGTTTATACCACCTCTTGTGTGCTTTCAATCTGCTAAATTGAGCATGTTAATCTAATTCTGCCTTTCTTTGTGTTATTTGGGATGATAGATTTAGAGATCTTTCTTTACTGTCTTTCCCTGCTTCTTCTATTCCCTATTTTCATCTTATTTGTCTCATGATAAAGTCCATTGTCTTTATGTTTAAAAGGAACCATGTTTTAACTCTTGTTGATTGCTTCTTGAGGATTTAGTATCTATGTGTCTGTGTCCAGTCAGGCTAAGTGTTTTAGAGTTTTTCAGTGTGTCATCTGGCATGACATGATTGTGACCAAGCCTGATTAATGTTGATTGATATATTGCTACATGAATTTAGGTTGTGTGAATTGATTAGTTGAGATTCAACACTGTCAAACCCCTTTTCTGAGTTTTAATTAATCAATGAACAATATTTGGATTTATGTGGTTATGTGTGCGATTGTATGTTGAAATGGCTAAGTTTGCAATAGTTTCGTATTAAGTATGGACACTGTTAATCCTTGTCATGCTTAGGTGGATTGGTTATAGTTGTTAGTACTAATTTCCATGAAAGCGGCTAGTTTTGAAATAGGACTAAAACTGAAAATCACAAAATTAGGCTATAAGTTAAATAATTGGCTTAAGAATGGTCAACCTTGCAAAGGGTTGACCTATTCTATAAAGCCCTAACACACAGCCCACTTTTAAAAGTGGCTGGTTGTGCAAAAGGGGCTATGTCTGCAAATGCAGACTAGCCCAGGCTCTCTTTAGAGCCCTGAGCATAAAACGGCCAAACCTGCAAATGGTTTTGGGCCCAAATGTTCAGTTGATTGGCTTTAGTAGCCAAAGCTAAGTCTCAACTTGAGATTGGCTAGATTTTAAAGAGTTGTTTTAATAATAAAGCAGGCTATGCCTGCAATTAGCTTAAATTTGAAATAACTTAGTGTTAATTAACTGAAATAGATCCAGAAGTGGCTAAAATTGAAATAGTCCCTTAAAATAAATCTGGCCAGCCCTTAAATACCAATGCAAGGGGTTGGCTATTAGTTAAATAGGTTCAAAGGTTGCTGAAATTTAACCTAGGTAAGCTAGTAAATAAACAGTGCCCTTAGGGACACAATTGGGAATTTAAAAGGTGAAATAGTAAATAGTTTAGAACCTAAGAGGGTAAGGGAGTTCTTTGTACCCCTGATTTCTGCAATTTTGCAGAGATTTAAGGGTATAATGGTCTCCCTAAAAAGGGAAATCTGTAAAAATCTCAAACCCCTAAGGTCATACTAGTAAAAACCCCTAAAAGGAATCTTTAGAACCTTCCAGCACATCCTGGAAGGATTTCTGTTAACAGAAATTGGGGCTAAAGTGCATAATTCATAATTTTAGGAGGGGGAGAAGTGGGATTAATCCCATACTTTCTCCCCAAGTCATCAGCCCTTTACCACAACTATATATACCTCTAAAAAGGGGCTGAAAAGGGGGTTCCAATTTTTAGCAATCTGAAATATATATCTAGGCTGGTTTTATACAAAGCTAGAAGAGATAAAAAATAGCAATAGAACAATAGGATTTTCTGGAAATTTTTGAGTTAGAGTTTGCTGGTTTTCATTGATTTCACTGGGTTCTTTTGCTCGAATTGGACTGGGTTTTTCTGTTGCTTCGTTGATTCATACTTGCTGATTGCTGTGTTATTTGGCTCACTGGATAATCAGTCTCACTGTTGCATTGCTGTTTGAAATCTCGCTGTGCTTATCTTTATTCCCCCTTAGACTTATTGGTTTTCTTTCATTTGATCCAGGTATTCTCCTATCCGAGTAAGAGCTGTAGAGATTCCATTTGAATGAAATGAAGACTTGAATTTTACATATACTGATGTTGTAATTTTGATATCACTCTTAGTTTCAATTTCTAGATCTATATTATTAGTATAGGATGTAATAGTATGAAACATAAACAAAGGATGATGTAATAATCTAGTAGTAGTGGTAGTATAGTAGTAGTAGTAGTAGTTAGCACCTCACCTAGTTAATTAGGTAAAAATCCTTAAAATAAAGTTAAATAATTATCACATAGGCCTATAATAATAAAGCTCTTCAGATGAGGTTATCAATATGCTCACATAGTCAGCTTATTTCCTCGATATCCAGATTCAAATGAGTTGGAATAAGAAATAATCAATGAAGTAACGTTAAGGTAAAATTGGTTTTAAGAACATCAAATAAATCTGGCTCATACCAGTAATAGTAATTGATCACACTTAAGTCCAAAAAGAGACTAATAATTAGAGAATATAATAGCTCATCAGCAACTGGGTAATACAGTACTAAAAATGGAAGTGATTGATAAAATCCAGTGTTAAGATCTAAAGCAAACCTCTTAGTCATTTAGTGTAGTAATCTGGTAATCATAGTAAGTAATTAGACTATAGATCATACATCACATAGCTAAACCGTTCATTTCCTAGTTTAAAACTTCATCGTTAATATTTGTTAATTCTCAAAAACAAGGGCAAAAGTAGCCGGTTAGTTTAATTCTCTCATTGATTAGTTGTTAATCTAGAAATAACATTGATCTTCAGACTTCACTTATAGTCAAAACATTTACCCAGGAACTAGTATGAACCTCAATTGCAAGTTAGAGTTAGCCTGTTAATCCAACTCCCTGTACATAAATATTGGACTTAAAGTTAGTATTCGGTGTACCAAATTTTACTTCTGATTAATAAAAGCATTTGATTTTATCTCTTAATTATGTGTATTTATTGTACTGTGAATTTACGTTTTTGTTTTGTTATTATTAATTCATTTGGTTTGGGTCCAATATGTAACGTGGGCCTGAACTTTGACGTTATTCGACCGGGCTGCCGAAAGTATAAATTTGAAGACTGCCTAGGCATATATGGCATTAAGTGAAGGCTGTCCCAAGACCCAGGCCCAATAAATAACAGATTTCGATGGGCCTGGAATGTCTAAGAACCGGCTAAGGCAAGAACAATATGTAGCAAATGTAGTTGAACCAAAATAGGATCGGACTTTAAAATTAAATTGGGACGAGCCTCGCCTGAATAACAAGCGGGGCCCCCATTTAGTAATAAGATGATATAGTAAAATCGAAGAGGCTAATAGCGAATTCCATAGCCTCTCCCAAAGTTAAAAGCCGATATAGACTATCTTAAGGCACGATTTGAATATACCTTCCTATGAACGAGTGTGCACTTGGTGCGACTCAAATCCAAATCTCGGTAAAGCTGAAATACACCAAAAGTCATAGGCGTACTGGTTGCGGTATGACTCGAGGCGTGTTTTCGCGATACCGCAAATTCCTAAAAAATAATATTTAACGTAAAAGCACCTTATGTTGTTAAAACCTATAATTGAGTCAAACAAAAGTCAAGAACGACAGTGGAGCGACCGTGCTAAAACCACGGAATCCGGGAGTGCCTAACACCTTCTCCCGGGTTAACAGAGTTCCTTATCCGGATCTCTGCTTCGCATACATTTATAAGAGTCAAAATTCCTCGGATTCGGGATTAACCGGTGACTTGGGACACCATTGTCATTCCCAAGTGGCGACTTTGATTAATCTCTAATAAAATCCCGAACCGATTGTCCTTTAATTGGAAAAACTCCTTCCCTTACGTTATTTTATCCGTCTTGGGTAATTGAGCGTCGGGGTATACCCTACAAGTGTATTTATACGCTTTAAGTGTGTTCGGGTAGTAAAAAGGGAGGTGTGACAGCTCTGGCGACTCTGCTGGGGATCCAACCCTGAATTTCGATTTCAGGGTTTAAGAACTCGAGCTCCTTAGAACTGCCGTTCGTGTTTTTTGTTTGACTTCATTATGTGATTTGAACAACATGCTTTGTGCTTTATCGCTTTTTGCTATTATGTGAACTGTATATATAAAACTGTGCCGAAAACCCTTCTCTCTTCTCCCCCGGGGATGTGCTTACTGGTTGAGACTCCCCTTTCTGTTAAAGTCACCTTAAATTAAGAAAACAGAGGCCGGATAAGTTACAAAGCCGATTGACTCCGCGGGTCACCGGTACATAGCCCCCTCCTCGATTCGAGTTGTCCGCTCGGGTACACGGTCTAGAAATCCATGAAACCGTAAGATTTTGAACATAGGTCTAGGACGGTTATTTGCATCATATTTGACTTAGGGGACTCAACACAGGGGTTGGGTCCGTCTAGGACAGGTGACCCAGTATTGAAAAGACCGAGCATGTTATGTGTTGCATTTTATTGTCCTTGATCGTTATGCGGACCGGCGAAAATCCCGAGATTAGAAAAATTGTTGAAAAAGAGAGAGAGGAAAATAAGATTTGTAAAAAATAGGTATCCGGAAAATTTGAAAATTGGAAAAAAAAGAAAAGGTGGAACATTTTTTGAAATAATTGGTCAATTAATCTGACCGAATTACGCAGGTTTGATTCTCGCCATTAGGTGGGATACGTAGGCAACCCTTAAACGGGTCCAACCACACTTTTAGAAAAAGACCAAAAAAGATTTTCTTTTTCAAATAATCGAGGTGATTGCTATTTTTGGAAATTGCCGAATGTTCCGAAAGGACGACGGATGGTTGTTTTTGCAAAAATGGCCACTTCGAAAGTCATTTTCTTTTCTTTCCTTCAAAAATTGAAAACTTGCATTGAAAAAGATTTTTCCTTTTTCTAAATAAAATCACCTTAATAAATGTGCAGGACGAGCACGATGATGAATGAACACTTTTCCCTAAATAAAATCCCCTTGGAGCTGAGATTATGGTTTGTAATTGCTAAACTTAAGCATTCTAGTAGCTGAAGTTTTGTGATGTTGAAGTTATTTAGTTCATTTGTAAAAACTTTAGCACTAACTAAGCTGAAGTATTTTTTTTTCTGGATTCATTAGTTATGTCATTAAGTTTTTTCAAAAACTTTAGCAGAAGATGCTAAAGTTATTTAGTTCATTTATAAAAACTTCAGTACTAAATAAGCTGAATTTTTTGTCCCGGATTCATTAGTTTTGTATAAAGCTTTTTCAAAAACTTTAGGAGAAGATGGTGAAGTTATTTAGTTCATTTGTAAAAACTTCATCACTAAATAAGCTGAAGTTTTTTTTATCCTAGATTCATTAGTTTTGTCATTAAGCTTTTTCAAAACCTTCAGCACTATATAAGCTGAAGTTTTTGAAGAAGCTTTCTAACATACTAGATAAATAATTACATTATTCTTTCATAGTGTATAACTACTATAAAATGATCAGATTGCCAACAGTATCTAAATCATAAATTTTGGAAATAATAAACGTTAAAAGAATAGAATTATCATGAAACGAATCATTAAGTGTGACCTTAAACTTCTCGTACGTGGAAATATTCACAAATTATTGTCTACTAACTTACGTAACATCCCATTAATTGAAGTTTCATAGCAGCACTAACAGCAGCAGAAGAAAAGAGGAGGAGAAAGGGAACTGAAGTTGTTTAAAAAGTTGGTACAAGTTAAAACTTTTTTTAAAAAATGGGTATAGGTTAAATGGGCCGGGGGCAACCAAATATGGCGTTCTGTGCAATTTTAACCACTATACATGCCTAGTTGCGACCATCAAGCGATTTTTACCTAACTTGGAGAAAGAAAAATTAGCATCCTATAACAACACATAATAAAACTTATTATTTTTTTAGCCTTATATTAGGTTTAGCCAAGATAGCCCCAAACAATTGGCGTTACATAGCCAAATCTTTAAAAAAAATTTACTCTCTTTTCTATTCTCTCTCAAAAAAGCTACATGCTTATTTTGACTTCCTTCCCCCTTTCCCTCCTTGTATTTCTTCTTCTATCTCTTCTCTTTTTCTCTCATAGTTTAGCAAAAATTCTTTCAAATTATGAAAAAAATTCAGTGGGATGAAAAGGTAAGATTGATCTCACATCAGAGAAAATCATAAGCAAAAACTAAGAGAAAAAAATATATCTCAACTTTGTTTTTGTAACGACCCGGCCCGTCGTTACGGGAGTTACTACCCCGTTTTCCCCGTTTTATACTTTTATATGTTTCATTATATGTGTTTGGAGAATTTGAAGTAATTTGGATAGAGTTTGGTTAGAAATGAGGCAATTGGTCTCTTCATGAGAAGGTTAGTTTGAAAAAGTCAACCAAATGTTGACTTATGAGTTACAAGACTCGGGATGGATTTCTGATGATTCGAATAGTTTTGGGGGATGATTTATGACTTAGGATAGCAACCGGAATTGAATTTGGAGATCCGGTGTAGAATTAGGCTTGAATTGGCTAAGGTTGGATTTTGGCGAATTCCAAATGGTAGGTGAGATGTTGATCCGAGGGTTGGAATGGAATTCCAAGAGTTGCAGTAGCTCTGTTAGGTGATTTTGGATATGCGTGTAAAGTTTCAGATCATTAGAAGGTGTTTAGGTCGGGTTTTAGATCAAATGCAAGTTTCAGAAGTTTTAGTTTAACTTAAGCTTGAATCTATGGTAATTCGATAATTTTGATGTTTATGATGGTGTGTTTATGTTACGAGCAAGTTGAAATGAAGTAATAGAACATATCTGTGCATTTGGTTGAGGTCTCGAGGGCCTCGAGGTGAATTCGAATGGCCAACGGGGAATTTTGAGCATGTTTAATGTAGTAGAAAATTGCAGAGAATTTTTACTCTATGTGATCGCATAGGCATGTCTGCGATCAAATAGAACGTTCTGAAGGGGTGGTGATTTTTGCTCTATGCAATCGCGTAAAGGAGTGTGCGATCGCATAGGTAGACGCAATTGCTCAGTGCGGTCACGAGGGAGTCTGATGCTTTGAGGTAAGTCTCTTGACTAGAAAACATCATTTTATGGAAGAATCAACACTCAAATTCATGAAATTGGGTAGAGATTGTGAAGAACTAGGGCTTTGTTCTTCAAAACAAAATTTTAGGATTTGAAAGGCCATTTGAGCTCCATTTTCGATAAACTTTATACGTACAGACTCGTGGCGAGACAAGGAATCCGTTGGTATGATTTTCAAAATTTTCTGAGAAGTGGGCCCGGGGCTCGGGTTTTACCAACTTCATGAATTTTAATATTTTTTGAGTATTTTTTATTGGGTTATGTTTCTTTGACCCTTATTTATGTATTTATTGTGGTTTTGACTAGATTCGATGCGCGAGGAGGTTGATACGAAAGGAAAAGGCATTGCGGACGAGTCTATGGCCGGTTAGAAGTGAGTAGTTGGTGTATATGATGGCCTGAGGGTTTGAAACCCCGGCTATCATATTGTGATACTATTTAGGGCGTGACTCGCACTCCATGGCAGGTGTAGGATTGTTTATGACAGGGAATTATGACTTGATCCATCCCGAAAAAGAATAATTCTATATAGGCGATTGATACGCACCCTTTATTAAATATATTTGGGCTTAATGTCATGTTTGGGGTCTTGTACCGACTTGTAGTATCCTTAGAGGATGAATATCATTGTCATAGCCTGATTTGTAAAATCATTGATCTCAGTCATGTGTTTAATCACTATTATGAACTGCTAAGTCACTTTTCCTGAAATTAAATAATTAAAGTATTTCTTATTAGTGAATTGGAAATTGGAAAGAAATAAATTGAAACTGTTAGGTGACTCATATGCATATTATGGACTGAGTATGGATCGGGATGCACGCTGCAGCGAATGATATGAATATATTGCGCTTGGGCTGAAGGAGCCCCTTCGAAGTCTGTACACACCCCCAGTGAGTGTCGTCGGCGTTAAATGGATCAGGCTACATGTTGTAGCGGTCATGTGCATTGCATTGCATTCATGCATTGTTATTTACTTGTGCTATATGTGATTAGATGTTGTTGTTAGTTCGTTGTAAGGTGTCGGACTGTTAGATGTAGCTTTACTTTGTGGCATTTCGTGGATTTTTTATCTTCAGACATTTTATATGCTTTTTACTCACTGAGTACTTAGTACTCACCCCTACTCCATGTACATTTGTGTGCAAATTCAGGTACACCGGAGGTTTAGCTGAGCAGTCTCATTTCCAGAGTCATTGAGTGACGTTCGCAGGACCTGGCTACTCTTCTTATTCCAGTTTTATTTATTTATATTTTTTCAGACTTGAGTATTTCGTTCAGATTATTATTATTATCCAGTTTTTGCTTAGAGGCTCTAGACTCGTGACCTCAGATCTTTTGGGAGTGTTATTTATCAGTTTTCACACTTTTCGGTATTATTATTCTATTATTATTGGATTATTATTCTAAAACTATTATATTCTCCTTAAATTATCGGTTTCGAGACTTATTGTTGATATGAGGACGAAGGTTGCTTAGGCTTGCCTAGCTTTAGGGTTAGGCACTATCACGACCGGGTTTTGGTCATGACAAGTTGGTATCAGAGCCTAGGTTACTAGGCCTCGCGAGTCATGAGCCGGTTTAGTAGGCTCTCGCGGATCGGTATGTAGACATCCTTATCTATCCTCGGGAGGCTACTGAATTGTTAAGAAACACTTTGCTTTCTTGAAATTCATATCGTGCGGTTTGTTGTTGATGTAAAAACTAAACTTTATGTATTCTATTCTCTCACAGATGGCGAGAACCCGTGCTAACGGACGTGGCGGACGACCACCAGTGCCACCTAGAGGTCGTGGTCGCGGTAGAGGTAGGGCAGCTGGGACAACACCTGCTAACCCACCAACTGACCAGACCCAACGTCAGATTCTAGCACCAGTTGACTAGACTCAGGGTCAGATCCCAACTCTAGTGGATAAGGTTCAGGATCAGATTCCAGATGCATGCATTCCAGTAGCCCAAGTTCAGGCACCGGTATTGCCTATTGAGATACCGGGTCGCTAGGACATCTTAGCACAGATCCTATAAGTGTGTACTGGCTTAGCCCAGGTAGTTGCGGCTTCTATTGCAGCAGCTTCTTCTCAGGCAGGGGGAGGCAATCAGACCCCCGTTGCTCGCACACCAGAGCCGGTAGTTCAGGGCTTACAGGCACCTGAGGCAGCTCTAGCTCAGCCAGTTCAGCCAGCTACACCAGTCGCACCAACCCCAGCTCATGTGGTTCTAGTTTTGCCGGATGATGAGTATTGTCAATTGGAGTGGTTCGGTAGGCTTCAGCCTCCGACATTTAGCGGTGTTGAGAGTGAGGATGCCCAGGGATTTCTGGATAAGTGCCAGCCTATGCTTCGTACGGTGGGTATTCTGGAGTCTAGAGGTGCTGCTTTTACTACCTTCCAGTTCACAGGACTTGCATTTAATTGGTGGGAGGACTTCGAGAGGCGTAGGCCTATTGGGGTAGCGCACCTCACTTGGCAGCAGTTCTCCATGGTATTTCTGGAGAAGTATGTGCCCCAGTCTCACAAGAGGAGCTGTGTCGTCAGTTCTAATGGTTAAACCAGGGAGATATGACAGTAACTCAATATGAGCTGAGATTTACACAGCTAGCTCGACACGCTATGTGGATGATTCTGATAGATCGCGAGAGAATCAGGAGGTTTGTGGATGGCCTCAATTATCTGATCAACATATTAATGACTACAGAGAGGGCTACATCAGTTAATTTTGAGGAGGTGGTTGATGCGGCTCCTCAGATAGAGATAGATCACCGTCGGGATCACGAGGAGAGGCAGGCCAAGAGGCTTTTAGTGGTGCTCTGTCTAGGAGCCAGTTCCAGCACAACAGGGGTCGTTTCTTCAGACCTCTTCAGTTAGGTCGTTTAGAGTCCAGTGGGGTTTTGTCAGGCCGTGGTCATCAGGGTCGTCAACAGAGCTAGCCTGCACTGCATGCCCTTCCATCTCAAAGCTCTGCTCCTGCTTCTTCAGCTCGGGGTTCATCTACAACAAGGGGTTCCCATCAGTCCCCTTCTCCAGCTCCAGGCCATTGCTATGAATGAGATGAGTTAGGTCACATAAGGAGACAGTGTCCACGGTTCCTTAGTAGACAGTCTCAGCAAAGAGATCAGCCCTCGTTTTTTGCTCCTATTTCTTCAGCACCCACTCAGTCATCTAGGAGTGGAGGTCAGGTAGCCAGAGGTTTCCCCAGGGGTAAGGACCGTACTGGCGACGGTCAGGCTTGATTCTATGCTTTTCCAGATAGGAGAGACGCCAGTACATCAGAAGCAGTCATCACAGGTATTATCTCAGTCTGCCACATGGATGCTTCTGTCTTATTTGATCCCGGATCTACCTACTCCTATGTATCTTCATATTTTACTCATCATTTGGGTATGACTTGTGGTTGTCTTGCCTTGCTTGTGCATGTGTCTACCCCGGTGGGTGATACTATTATTGTGGACCATGTATATAGATCCTGTATCGTTATTATTGGGGGCCTGGAGACCCGAGTTGACTTGTTATTATTGGGCATGGTGGATTTTGATGTAATTTAGGGTATGAATTGGTTATCTCCGTACCGTGATATTCTAGACTGTCATGCCAAGAAGTTACGTTGGCTATTCCAGGTATTCCGAGGATCGAGTGGCGAGGCATGACTGATTATGTACCCGATAGAGTGATTTCCTTCCTAAAAGCCCAACGAATGTTCGGGAAGGGTTGTTTATCTTATCTGGCTTTCATTAGATATGTTGGAGCTGAGACTCTTAGTCTTGATTCGGTCCCCATTGTTAGGGATTTCCCGGATGTGTTTCTAGCAAACCTGTCGGGCATGCCTCCAGACAGGTACATTGATTTCGGTATCAATTTGGTGCCGGGCACTCAGCCCATTTCTATCCCTCCCTATCGTATGGCACTAGCAGAGTTGAAAGAGTTGAAGGAACAACTTCAGGAACTCCTATATAAGGGGTTCATTCGCCTGAGTGTGTCACCTTGGGGTGCACCAGTGTTATTTGTAAAGAACAAGGATAGCACAATGAGAATGTGCATTGATTATAGACAGCTGAACAAGGTGACAATGAAGAACAAGTATCCACTACCCCGTATTGAGGATTTGTTTGATCAACTTCAGGGAGCAAGGGTATTCTCTAAGATTGACCTCCGATCGGGCTATCACGAGCTGAAGATTAGGGATTTAGACATTATTAAAACGGCTTTCAGGATGAGATGGGCACTATGAATTTCAAGTGATGTCCTTCGGGATGACTAATGTCCCTACCACATTCACACACTTGATGAACAGTGTATTTTGGTCGTAACTGGATTATTTTGTGATCGTGTTTATTGATGATATCTTGGTGTACTCGCACAACTAGGAGGAGCACCTGCAGTACCTGAGGGTGGTATTGTAGAGATCGAGAGAGGAGAAGTTTTATGCGAAGTTTTCTAAGTGTGAATTCTGGATTAGTACTGTGACTTTTCTGGGACACGTGGTGTTCAGCGATGATATTCCGGTTGACCCAAAGAAGGTCGAGGCGGTGTAGAGTTGGCCCGGATCGTCCTTAGTTACTGAGATCAGAAGTTTCCTCCGTTTGGCAGGTTATTACCACAGGTTCATTCAGGTTTTTTCGTCTATTGCTTCGCCTTTAACGAAGTTGACGTAGAAGAATGCTCCATTTGTGTGGTCGAATGAATGTGTAGAGAGCTTCCAGAAGCTTAAGTCGGCCTTGAACACAACTCCGGTACTTGTATTGCCATCAGCTTCAGGTTCTTACATGGTGTATTGTGATGCTTCGAGAGTTAGGATTGGTTGTATATTGATGTAGGAGGGCAGAGTTATTACGTATGCTTCTCATCAGCTAAAGCCTCATGAGAAGAACTACCCTTTTCATGACTTAGAATTGGCTGCTATCGTTCATGCCTTGATGATTTGGAGGCATTATCAATATGGCGTATCTTCTGAGGTATATCTAGACCATCGCAGTCTTTAGCACTTGTTTAAGCAGAAGGATCTTAATTTGAGGCAGCGGAGATGGCTTGAATTACTCAAGGATTATGATATTACCATCCTGTATCATCCTAGGAAGGCCAATGTAGTGGCTGATGCTTTAAGCCAGAAGACCTCTAGTATGGGCAGTTTGGCGTACACTCCAGTTGGGGAGAGGCCCCTTGCAGTTGATTTTCAGGCCTTGACCAATCAGATGGTGAGGTAAGATATTTCTGAACCCAGTCGAGTGATGGCTTGTGTTGTATCTCGGTCTTCCTTGTATGACCGCATTCGAGAGCGTCAGTATGATGACCCGCATTTGTTTGTCCTGAAGGACAGGGTTCAGTACGATGAGGCCAGAGATGTGACTATTGGAGATGATGGTATGTTATGGATGCAGGGCAAGATTTGCGTGCCCAAGGTGGATGGGCATCGGGAGTTGATATTAGAGGAGACCCACGACTCGCGGTATTCGATTCATCCAGGTATCGTAAAGATGTACCAGGATTTGAGACAGCATTCTTGGCGGAGAAGGATGAAGAAGTATATTGTGAATTATGTGGGTCGATGTCTCAACTGTCAGTAGGTCAAATATGAACACCAGAAACCCGATAGAGTGTTCCAGTGCATTGATATTCCCGAGTGGAAATGGGAGAAAATTACTATAGACTTTGTGAGTGGTCTTCTTCGTACCTCGAAGAAGTTTGACTCAGTTTGGGTGATCGTGGATCGGTTGACCAAGTCCGCACACTTCATTCCAGTATGCACTACCTATTTTTCGTAGCGGTTAGTAGAGATTTTCATCCGAGAGATTGTGCAGTTGCACGAGGTCCCAATTTTTATTATATCAGATAGAAGTACCCAGTTTACTACTCAGTTCTAGAGAACATTTCAGCGAGAGTTGGGTTCACAGGTAGAGTTGAGCACAGCGCTTCACCCACAGACGTATGGGCAATCCGAGCGTAGAATTCAGATACTGGAGGATATGTTATGTGCCTGCGTTACGGACTTTGGAGGTTCTTGGGTTGATTACTTGCCTCTTGCAGAGTTCTCTTATACCAATAGCTATCAATCCATCATTCAGATAGCGTCGTATAAAGTCTTATATGGGAGACGGTGTAGATCTCCGGTTGGTTAATTTGAGCGTGGCGAGGCTAGATTATTAGGGATAGAGTTAGTCCAGGATGCCTTAGACAAGGTGAATGTGATTCAGGAATGAATTCGCACAGCTCAGTCGCGTCAGAAGAGTTATGCAGACCGAAAGGTCCAATATGTGTCTTATTCAGTAGGCGAGAAGGTATTCCTAAACGTTTCGCCTATGAAAGGCGTTATAAGGTTTGGAAAGAATGGAAAGTTGAGTTCAAGGTTCATTGGACCTTTTGAGATACTTAGGAGGATTGGGGACATGGCCTATATGCTTGCTCTGCCACCTAGCTTGTGGGGAGTTCATCCGGTGTTCCATGTTTCTATGCTCCGGAAGTATGCTGGGGACCTGTCTCATGTATTAGACTTCAGCACGATCCAGTTGGATGATGACTTGACCTACGATGTGGAGCCAGTAGCCATTTTGGGTCGTCAGGTCCGAAAGTTGAGATCTAAAGACATAGCTTCGGTGAAAGTGCAGTGGAGAGGTCAACCCATGGAGGAAGCCACTTGGGAGACCGAGTAAGAGATGTGGATCAAATATCCTCACTTGTTTGAGACTCTAGTTATGTTTCTTGACCCGCTCGAGGATGTGCGTTTATTTAAGTTGGGGAGGGTGTAACAATCCGACCCGTCGTTACGGGAGTTATCACCCTATTTTCCCTGTTTTATGCTTCTATATGTTTCATTATATGTGTTTAAAGAATTTGAATTAATTCGGGTAGAGTTTGATTAGAAATGAGGCAATTGGTCTATTTGTGAGAAGGTTAGTTTGGAAAAGTCAACTGAATGTTGACTTATGCGTTACAAGGCTCAGAATGGATTTCTGATGATTCGACTAGTTTCGGGGGGATGATTTAGATTTAGGAGAGCAACCGGAATTGAATTTGGAGGTCCTGTATAGAATTAGGCTTGAATTGGCTAAGGTTAGATTTTGGCGAATTCCGAATGGTAGGTGAGATTTTGATCCGAGGGTCAGAATGGAATTTTGAGAGCTGTAGTAGCTCCGTTAGGTGATTTTGGATATGCGTGCAAAGTTTTAGATCATTCATAGGTGTTTAGGTCGGGTTTTAGATCAAATACAAGTTTCGAAAGTTTTAGTTTAACTAGGCTTGAATCCGTGGTAATTCGATGATTTTGATGTTTATGATGGTGTTTTTATGTTATGAGCAAGTTGGAATGAAGTAATAGAACATGTCTGTGCATTTGGTTGAGGTCCCGAGGGCCTCAGGGTGAATTCGGATGGCCAACGAGGAAATTTGAGAATGTTTAATGCAGCAAAAAATTTGCAGAGAATTTTTACTCTATGTGATCGCATAGGCATGTCTGTGATCGCATTTTGCTCTATGCGATCGCGTAAAGAAGTGTGTGATCGCATAGGTAGAGGCAATTGCTCAGTGCGATCGCGAGGGAGTCTGATGCGATCGGGTAGTAGGAGGAAGCAGAGGTATGCGATCACAATTTCCTTTTATGCGATCGCATAAGAGGATTTATCAGGGCCGAAATTTTTAGTCTATGCGATCGCAATTGGACTGATGCAATCGCATAAATAAAGACGTCTGGGCAGAACAGTTAAGGGTTAATTTCAGACGCGACCCACCAATTATTTCCACTATTTGTAACGACCCAGCCGGTCGTTTTAGAAAATTTCGCCCCAATCCCTAATTTAACTGTTTCCCTAAGTACATTTCTGCTATTGTGGTTTGCCGGGAGAGTCGGCCCTGAAATTTGAAGTATTTTGGGACACTTAATCCCTAAATGAGAGCTTTAAAGGTAGAAAATGGTCCGTAACCGGAACAGTGTTAAGACGATCTCGGAACGGAAATCCGATGGTTCCATTAGCTCCGTTGGGTGATTTCGGGGTTGGGAGCGCGTTCGGAATGTATTTTGGAGGTCCTTAGCTCAATTAGGCTTGAAATGCCGAAGGTTGAAATTTTGGCGAATCCGAACAATAGGTGAGATTTTGATCCGGGGGTCGGAATGGAATTCCGAAAATTTCTGTAGCTTCGTTATGTGAATTTGGATATGTCCGCAAAGTTTCAGGTCATTCGGACGTCGTTTGGTCGGGTTTTAGATCGAATGTGCAATTCGGAAAGTTTTAACAAATTTAGGCTTGAATTCGATGTGAATTATGGGTTTTGATGTTGTTAGACGTGTTTTTATGATTTGAACGAGTTCATATCGTGTTTTGGAGTATGTTGGTGGTTTTCGTTGAGGTCCCGGGAGCCTCGGGATGAATTCGGGGGTCCAAACGGACCAATTTGTGCCAAAAGGCACTGCTGTTTCTGCTGCAATAATTGCAGAGCAATTTTGCTCTCCGCGATCGCGGAGATGGCCATGCGATCGCGTAAGGGAGAAATCCTGAGCTCTACGATCGCGACGTAAAGCATGCGATCGCGTAAGTCTGGAGGTTGAACCAGTGCGATCGCGTGAGCTTTCATGCGATCGCGTACGGTATTGGTCGGAAGCAGTGCGATCGCGTGAGGGAGTATGCGATCGCGTAGGGTAGTTTGAGGAGCCGGACGAGTTTGTCCTTCGCGATCGCGTTGGGTATGTTTGCGATCGCGTAGGGTTGCTGAGTTGTTCACTGCGATTGCGTCCAGGGTCACGCGATCGCGTAGAGGAAAATTAGGCCGCCCATATTTTGTGCATCGCGATCGCAAGCCCGGTGCTGCGATCGCGTAGAGTAAAATGGCCTGGCAGTGACTTTAAGTCCAGAACATTTCAGTCGCGGCCTAACACACCAAAACCGCCATTGTTGAGCTCCAAGAGAGGATTTTGAAGGGAAACGCTGGGATATCATCGGGAAATCATCGGGGGTAAGTTTCTTGACCTTAATTCGTTGGTTTATCATGAAATCCTGTGATTATTTCACTGAAAATGGGGGATTAAAGGTGGGTTTGAGCCCTAGGCCTAAATGTTAGAAAATCTCTGATTTGAGTGGCCAATGGAGTCCGATTTTGGTAAATTTTATATGCCTAGACTCGTATTGAGATAAGGAACCCGAAAATATAATTTTCGTGATTTTTCGATAAGTCTACCGAAAGTCGGGTTTTGGCAACTTGTGGGTTTTGGTGCATTTTGAGTTATTTTGATTGGGTAATGCCCAATTGGCCTATTTTGATGTGATTATATTGATTTTTATCAGATACTAACACTTGTGAAGGCCGACATTCGTGGCAAGAGGGTTATTGCTTAGCGGTTTTGTACCGGAATTGATGTAAGTGGCTTGTCTAACTTCGTGTGGGGGACTTTCACCCCTAGGATATTATTGTGATACTTTAAATGCCTTGTACGCGAGGTGACGGGCGTGCACACGCGCTGGTTGCTGAACACATACTTTACTCAAAATATTCAATGAGTGATATTCCTGTTTTTAGCTGTTAAATTCGATATTCCTACCCGGTAGTAGTTAGAAAAGCATGATTAGATAGAATCTAACTGTCTAGTTGCTTAATTGACTTACTTGAGTTTTTCTTGGTAATCGCTGGCGCTGTTCATCGGCGAAGTTATCGTTAAGCATATTATACTTCTCTCTGTGTATTCCTTTACTTGCTGTGGTTATGGACTACGGGTTCGATTCCCGAGATCCTGAGATTATTGAAATATGGACTACGGGTTCGATTCCCGAGATCCTGAGATTATTGAAATATGGACTACGGGTTCGATTCCCGAGATCCTGAGATTATTGAAATGTGGACTACGGGTTCGATTCCCGAGATCCTGAGATTATTGAAATATGGACTACGGGTTCGATTCCCGAGATCCTGAGATTATTGAAATGTGGACTACGGGTTCGATTCCCGATATCTTGAGATTATTGAAATGTGGACTACGAGTTCGATTCCCGAGATCATGAGATTATTGAAATGTGGACTACGGGTTCGATTCCCGAGATCCTGAGATTATTGAAATGTGGACTACGGGTTCGATTCCCGAGATCCTGAGTTATTGGTAGGGACTGCGGGTTCGATTCCCAGAGATCCTGAGTTATTGAGATATTATTGAGACATGGGCTGCGGGTTCGATTCCCGGAGACCCAGAGGTACTGAGAATGGGATGTGGGTTCAATTCCCACAGATCCTGGATTTGTTTATTTGAGTTGATTATTGGTTGTTAGCTTAATTGTAGACAGTTGTAGTAATTATCATAATGTTGTTATTTCGGAAATTATTATCATTTAAACTGTTTATGTTGTTATCATCATTATATTATTGTTTTCTCAGTAGGGCCCTGACCTTCCTCGTCACTACTCCATCGAGGTTAGGCTTTGCACTTGCTGAGTACCGCCGTGGTGTACTCATGCTACTCTTCTGCACATTTTTGTTGTGCAGATCCAGGTACATCAGGACAGGCTCATACTAAGTGATATCCGCAGCTTTTCTGGAGACCTCTAGGTATGATCTGCTACGTCCGCAGAGCCGGAGGCTTTCCTTCTATTCTACTAGTACTAGTTGACATTTTTCTTCATTCCGTTGTTAGATACTCCTTTTACATAGAGCTAGAATTGTATGATCTCTTTTAGTCTGTGTTACCCGTGGGATTCCGGGTCTTGGTAGTGTTTTAAACAGCGTATTTGACTGGTGTATGTGCCAAGCGGCACGGATTACATTCCTTTCATCTTATTTTCCGCTAATTCTTATTAAATGTTCATAAACTGGTATATTCCGCAACGTGTTAGGCTTACCTAGTCGTGGGGATTGGGTGCCATCACGACATGTTCACGATTGGTGAACTAGGGTCGTGACAAGTTGGTATCAAAGCTTTAGGTTCATAGGAGTCACGGGACACAAACCGGTTACTTAGAGTCTCGCTGATCGATACGGAGACGTCTGTATTTATCTACGTGGGGCTATGTAACTGTTTAGGAAACTCTTCATTTCTTTTGGATTCCTTGTCGTGCGACATTTTTGACATTAAAAATCTAAACTACTGCTTTCTATTCTCTCACAGATGGTGAGGACACGATCTACTCGCGATGATCAGGTACCCGCGCCCCCTGTTGCCGCCGTCGGAGGCCGGGGCCGAGGTAGAGGACGAGGACGCGCCTGAGGTGCAGCCACAGCACCCGCGCGTGCTGCTGCTGAGGTGCCACAGGTAGACCAGGTTGGAGCAGGCACCTGGTACACCGACTACAGCTGCTACTACTCCAGCACTACAGGAGACCCTGGCTCAGTTCATGAGTATGTATACCACTTTAGCCCAGGCAGGACTGCTTCCTCTCGTCGCAGCTACATCTCAGGCCGGGGGAGGGGCCCAGACTCCCGCAGCCGTTACACCGGAGCAGCGTGTGCCAGTGGGACAGGTTCCAGATGTTTTGGTTATGCCTCCTGCCGCCCCAGCACAACCCGGAGGTGGACCAGCTGCCTCTGAGGACGAGCAGCGTAGATTGGAGAGATTCAAGAAATATGACCCTCCAGTGTTTAGTGGTTTGGCTTCAGATGATGCATTGGGTTTTCTAGAGGAGTGTCATCGTATTCTTTGTACTATGGGGATTGTGGAGACCGGCGGGGTTTCTTTCACCGCTTTTCAATTTCGTGGGGCCGCTTATGATTGGTGGCGCACGTATGAGTTGGATAGTCCAGAAGAGTCTGCTTCATTGACTTGGACGCAGTTTTCAGATCTGTTTTTGAGGGAGTTTGTTCCACAGAGCCTTAGGGATTCTTGGCGCTCGGAGTTTGAGCGGTTGCGACAGGGCTCCATGTCAGTATCAGAGTATGCTATCAGATTCATCCGTCTAGCCAGGCATGCACCGGCTTTGGTAGCCACGGTCCGGGAGAGAGTGCGGAGATTTATTGAGGGCCCGATTCCGCCGATCCGGTCCAGCATGGCCAGAGAGTTGGAGACAGATATATCTTATCAGCAGGCAGTTAGCATTGCCAGGAGGATCGAGAGTATGCTCCCCAGAGAGCGGGGAGATAGAGAGGCCAAGAGGTCTCGTGAGTCGGGCCATTTCTCCGGTGCCCGCACTTCAGCGGCCGGTCGTTTTGGCGGGGGTTGTTCCGTCGACCGGTTCACTCGGCATTGCCCCGCAGCCGGTAGTACTCCGGCTTCTTCCGGCACCTCGGGAGCCCTATTATGCTCCCCGAGTTTCCAGGCACCTCCTGCGCGGGGTCCTTCCGGGGGTCGGACTAGTGGGGGTAAGGCCGGTCAGTCACAATCATCGTGTCCTCCCCGAGCTTGCTTTGGGTGCGGGGATACTCGCCATCTGGTTAGGAGTGCCCTAGGCGTAGGAGAGGAGCACCTCCTCAATCTTCGCAGCATCAGCGTGGTTCTCAGGGCCAGCAGGCTATCATTCCAGCCCCAGCTGCCACTCCACCTGCCCAGCCAGCCAGGGGCGGGGGTCAGAGTTCCAAAGGCCGCCCTCGAGAGGGGGGACAGGCCAGATTCTATGCTATTCCTGATCGCACTGCGGCTATTGCATCTGATTCTGTTATCACAGGTATTATTCTGGTTAGTCACGGGGAGGCATCGGTTCTATTCGACCCTGGTTCCACTTTTTCATATGTGTCTTCTTACTTTGCTTCTCACCTGGGTGTGCCTCGGGATTCTTTGAGTGCCCCCATTTATGTTTCCACTCCGGTGGGTGATTCTTTGGCTGTGGACCGCGTATATCGGTCGTGTTTGGTTACCATTTGTGATTTTGAGACCAGAGCGGATCTATTGTTGCTCGGGATGGTCAATTTTGATATTATTCTGGGCATGGACTGGTTGTCGCCCCATTATGCTATTCTTGATTGTCACGCCAAGACCGTGACGCTGGCTATGCCAGGCATTCCACGTATTGAGTGGAGTGGTACTCTAGATCACACCCCTAACCGTGTTATTTCTTTTCTCAGAGCTCAGCGTATGGTTGAGAAGGGGTGTGCTGCTTATCTAGCCTATGTGTGGGATGTCAGTGTTGACACTCCCTCTATTGATTCCGTTCATGTGGTACGTGACTTTGCTGATGTATTTCCAGCTGATCTTCCGGGCATGCCGCCCGACAGAGATATTGACTTTGCTATTGACTTGTTGCCGGGTACTCAGCCCATTTCTATTCCACCGTACCGTATGGCTCCTCCCGAGTTAAAGGAGTTGAAGGATCAATTACAGGAGTTATTGGGCAAGGGTTTTATTCGACCCAGTGTTTCGCCTTGGGGTGCTCCTGTATTGTTTGTGAAGAAAAAGGACGGTTCTATGCGTATGTGTATTGACTATCGTCAGCTGAACAAGGTTACGGTGAAGAACCGGTATCCTTTGCCCCGTATTGATGATTTATTTGACCAGCTACAGGGCGCACATGTGTTTTCTAAGATTGATTTGCACTCTGGGTATCACCAGCTAAAGATTCGGGAGCCAGATATCCCGAAGACTGCCTTCAGGACCCGGTATGGTCACTATGAGTTCCTCGTGATGTGTTTTGGGCTGACTAATGCCCCAGCAGCCTTTATGCATTTGATGCACAGTGTGTTCATGCCTTATCTGGACTCGTTCGTGATTGTCTTCATTGATGATATTTTAGTATATTCTCGGAGCCGGGAAGAGCACGAGCAGCATTTGAGGATAGTGCTTCAGATACTGAGGGAGAAGCAGCTTTATGCCAAGTTCTCTAAATGTGAATTCTAGTTGAGTTCAGTAGCATTTTTGGGCCACGTGGTGTTGAGTGATGGTATTCGAGTAGATCCGAGGAAGGTGGAGGCCGTGCAGAGTTGGCCCAGACCCTCCTCCGCTACTGAGATTCGCAGTTTTCTTGGTTTGGCGGGCTATTACCGTCGTTTTGTAGAGGGGTTCTCTTCGATTGCAGCACCTATGACTAGATTGACCTAAAAGGGTGCCCTTTTTCAGTGGACAGACGAGTGTGAGGCGAGCTTTCAGAAGCTCAAGACAGCTTTGACTTCGGCCCTATATTGATGTTGCCTACAGGTTCGGGGTCCTATACTGTATATTGTGATGCCTCACGAGTTGGACTCGGTGCGATATTGATGCGGGACGGTAGGGTGATTGTCTACGCGTCGAGACAACTGAAGGTACATGAGAAGAATTACCCTGTTCATGATTTGGAGCTAGTTGCCATTGTTCACGCCTTAAAAATTTGGCGTCATTATTTATATGGGGTTCCTTGTGAGATCTACACTGATCACCGGAGCTTGCAGCACTTGCTTAAGCAGAAGGACCTGAATATGCGTCAGAGGAGATGGTTGGAGCTACTGAAGGACTATGATATTACTATTCTCTATCATCCGGGCAAGGCTAATGTGGTTGCCGATGCCTTGAGTCATCGGGAAGAGAGTTTGGGGAGTTTAGCATATCTACCAGCTTCGGAGAGGCCTATGGCGATGGATGTTCAGGCTTTGGCCAGGCAGTTGGTTAGACTGGATCTTTCGGAGCCCAGCAGGGTTCTAGCTTGTGTGGTTTCTCGGTCTTCTCTATTTGACCGCATCAGGGAGCGTCAGTTCGACGACCCTCATTTGCTTGTCCTTCGGGATAGAGTTCGGCGTGGTGATGCTCGAGATGTTACCATCGGGGATGATGGAGTCATGAGGATGCAGTGGCGTATCTGTGTGCCCAATGTAGATGATCTTCGAGAGCTGATTCTAGCAGAGGCCCATAGCTCGCGGTATTCCATCCATCCGGGAGCCGCGAATATGTATCAGGACTTGAAACAACATTACTGGTGGAGGCGGATGAAGAGGGATATAGTTGATTATGTTTCCAGATGCCTCTGCCCCAATCAAGTGAACCTGGGTGCCTTTCATTCCCACGCGTTACCCCTGTATTGATTGTTTCCCATTAACCAACTATCTTACTAACCATGAATGATTTCACATTAAACAATTGAAACCATACAAGTGATTCATTAACAAGTTTGCAGTTTTTACAACGCCCGACATAACATAATATACACATAAGACTGGAGTCCCACAGTTTACATGTCTACAGAGCCTCTAGGATACAAAAAAAGGGAATACAATACTTGCCGGTAACAAGGCTCCGGCTATACCTTACAAAACCAAAATGAAATCTAAACAAAAGTGGCATGAACCACACAGGGCCCCGAGGAAGAAAGGGGCTCACCAAAACGGGCAGTGGAAGGAAATGAAGAATACTACTGCCGACGAGCTGAAGTAAAGGTGCCTGCTACTGATCCACCTACAATCATAACACGAATGTAGCGCCCCCGGCAAAAGGGACGCCAGTACACTTGAATTGTACTGGCATGTATGGACAAACTTTGTCCCAAGTAAACTCAAGCCATTGAATTACATCAACAATTAATTAAGCCAGGCCAACCATGTTTCCACATTTTCCTCATTTCAATTAATTCTCAACACAAAGCACTTTCTACGATCAACCAATTTAACAATAATCAATTAATCATGCAAAGCACAAGTAGTCAAACAAAGGGGCAATCAGTGCCCCACAGGTTGCAAACTCTCCTGCTATCTCCTTTCACAATTTCACATTATTGATTTTTGTATCAATTTTCAATAGCGATTTCGATCGCTTTCCATCCTTATTGCCCCCGACCACCCTTATTACCTCGGCCACCCTTATCACCCCAACCCACACCTTATTTCCTCACGTTGCGGCGCGCAACACGACCCCGCCTTACAGTTTAAAACACAATAATTTCAAATAGCAGATAAGGTACTACACACAATTTCAACAAGTTCAAATAAGCAACTTGCACATTGTTTCATGTTCTCAATTATTTTTCAAATCAATATCACAACCATGTTACAATATTTCCACAATTCAAGTGATTCATCTCTTTCCACAATAAACAAATTCTCAAGCGTTTCGTTTGTTCTACACAAGGTGCTATATAGGCCATCATATTCATTATTCACAATTCTTTACCCATTTCGACTCTCATTTAATTTTCGGTTCATATTCTATACCACATCACTCATATTTCAACAACAACTTTGAATATCCAACAACAACATCAAGAATTTCACACAATTTGTCAAGTTAACACTAACCAAACAAATTTCACACATGTAGGCGATTTCACAAGAATCAAAATTAGCCATACATACCTGGTGATGAGATTTCTTCCGTTAACTTCCTACTTTATGCTTACCCAAGATATCCTACTCTTGCCAACCTTGTTCTTGAAGACTCTTACTTCTACTCACTTCTTTTTACTAGAAATCAAGTTCAATAATCATGCATGAGTGTAAAAATTCTATTTTCAAAAGCTATTATATGCAAACCTCTCTTTACCCAATTTAAAACTGAAAATCAAAGAAAATATTTAGGGTTTTTACCTTGAAAAGATTTGGGGAAGTTGAATCTTTGCCCTAGAATCCTTTGAACTAAGATGGTTGGAACAATCTTTGAAGATGAAAGATTTCTCTCTCTAAAAACCCCTCTTCTCTCTCTAATTTTGGTAAGATGATATGATAAAATGAAGAAGAAAGGTGTTATATTAAAGAAGAGATCGGGTCAAAATGTTACAAAAATCTGGACCGGGTCAATTATGCGGTGCACTTTGCGACCGCAGAATCAACATGCGGTCCGCATAGTGACCGCAGAATGGCCTCAAAATTACACAAGTTCTGTTACAGAATGCGACCAATATGCGGTCCGCATTCTTGATCTGCGATCGCAAAGTGCACCGCAGATTCACTATGCGATCGCATATCGACCGCATTTTCAACATGATTTTTGGGAGGCTTCTGTTAAGCTTTGCGGCAAGAATGCGGTCCGCATAACAGGTTTGCGGTCGCATTCTTGACCGCATATTTGACACTTTTCTAGAAAACTTTATTCTCTACATTTTTGAAACTTAAATCACTACCAAGGGTCCGAACCGCGGCGAGCTTGCTCGCCACGAAGAATTATACGCATTCCTAACACATTATTCGGACCATGACACTATAGCTACTAGGTTTTATGCACAAATATTTTACGGGGCCTTACACGACCATCTCATCAAGCACGTCACATGCTTCATCATACGGGAGCTTCATGAAATTTCCTCCCGGCAGTTGGTTAACAATGAATTGGTTTGTTGTGTTGATACATCTATAGAATGTCTGTTGGATCATAACATCATTCATGTCGTTGTTCGGACACTCCTTCACCATGGTTCTAAACCTCTCCCATATTTCATGTAATGGTTCCATCAATTCTTGTTCGAAGACTAAAATCTCGTCACGGAGCGCCGCCATATGAATCAGAGAGAAGAAATTGGCAATGAACTTGTCCGCCAATTCGTCCCATGTAGTAATTGAATGATTCGACAACCTCTCCAACCAATCAAGAGCTTTACCCTGAAGAGAGAACGGGAAAAGCCTCAACCTTAAAGCATCTTTGGAGACATTGGTTTGCTTACTTCCCCAACAAGTATCCACGAATCCCTTCAAGTGCTTATATGCATTTTGATCAGAGGCACCCATAAAATACCCATGTTGTTCAAGAAGATTCAATATCATATTTGTAATTTGGAAGTTCCTCGCCCGGATTCGGGGAGGAACTATTGCACTTGCATAACCTTGGTTGGGAAGAACCCTTGGAGCAACTCTTGGTGGAGGCGGAGGAGGGTCTGGGATTGCATCATTAGGATTAACATTTGCATTTCTACCTCTCCTCACTTGTGGAACTTGGAGTTCATCTCGTTCTACATCATCAACCTCCTCCCCCGCTCCCATATTGTCAAGAAGAATATTCCCGTTCAAAGCCATTTGTACCTGTTGGATTGACACTAATAAAGTTAGCATAAAGAAGGAAAAAGAAGCCAAACACTAAACTAGCTACACAAATAGTTGAACCGTAAGCTCCCCGGCAACAGCGCCAAAAAGTGATCATTGCAAACTCAACCCGTAGGAAGAGTAGGCTCTAATAACTTTTACCCGATAGTGATTTTCCGGGGTCAATTTCTCAGAGAGCTTGATATTGGAGTCAAGTATTTGTGGAGATTAATTAAGCAATGTAGCTCCTAATTGTGCTTCTAGCATTTTTGGGTTTCTTCAATTATCGACTAATGATTTTTAACTACAATTATAACTAGAGTTGCTAAATGATATCACTAAGTTGTATGAAAACAGGAAAAAGCACTAGGGTCATAACACTTGCCGAGGTGGCTAATTAACAGGTAATGAATCTCAATGTAAGGATGATAACATGGGATACATAGCTAACCGTTGCACTTAACTCTCACTCTAACACCTCTCGGTAGAGAGATTGATTTTACTCAATTGGCTCTCGAGAGACTAATTGAGTAGGATAATTCGCCCGAGCAACTAATAGTTCAGGTAGGGTGCTTACTCTCTCGAGGTTTAACCCATTACTTGGGACTACCATTCTAATGGGTCCATCCCAAATTCCTGTTGGATTGATTGAGAGGACTTAGACTCTCTTTCTCAAGCAAAATCCCAATGCACTAAGCTAGACTTAGTGTTAGCAACCACCAAATCTTAGTTAAAATATACAAACAACCCAAATACTACACACCCAATATCATCCAAACATTAATCAACAACACCCATTAATTACCCACACTAGGGTTGAGCCACAACCCTAGCTAATGGGTTAAGATACTCATGGAATCCATAGAAAAAGAAGAAATAATGGCAGAGAATAACATAATATTGAATTAGAAATCAAGTACAATTAATTCCACGTTCAAAACCAGTCAAAATAGCCTACATAGACTGTATCTAAACTTAACCTAAAAAGTAAAATATTCTATTTATACTACCCAGGAAAATTTGGACAAAAATACCCCTGAGGGTCTGTCGCGGACCGCGTGAAAATGACATGCGGCCGCATAGGATAAAAGGTTTGCCAAATTTAGACTTCTGAATCATGGACGCGGACCGCAACAAAATGACATGCAGCCGCGTGGGTTAAGTCACGCGGGCCGCATACAAATGATGTGCGGCCACACTGTTGAACAATGCGGACCGTGTGAAACTGCTGCGCGGCTGCACTGCAGTCTTCTCTTCCATGCTGGGTCTCTGATCATGCCTTCACACGGACTGCACTTCTTTGGAGTGTGGCCGCGTGGGATATTTTCCTTAGAATATTTTTCTTGCCCTCAGGATCACGGACCGCGTAGAACTGGATGCAGTCCGCATGAGATATTCCTCCATTTATCAGCTTTCTGATTCTCACCTGTGCGTCCGCATGCCAAATTAGTGCGGACCGCGCATGGTTCTTGACTTAGTAGTTTTCCAAGTCTTTTTGTGCGTCCGCATGACAATTGTGTGCGGTCCGCAATGGCTTCCTAGATCCTATTTCAGTTTCTCTCTTTATGCTTGGCAGATTTCACTCCTTTGTGAGCCGATTTGTGATTTTTGACATCTAACTGCTCAAACCTGCAATCAAGCATAATTTGTAAGCAATTGAGGACTGATTTATGTTAATTTATTCACAAATCTTAGGCAAAGATGGGTATAAATCATGTAAAAATCATAGTTATCAGTTATGTTTCTTTGACCCATATTTATGTATTTGCTGTGATTTTGACTAGATTCGATGCGCGAGGAAGCAAATTCGAAGGGAAAAGGCATTGCGGACGAGTCCACGACCGGTTAGAGGTGAGTAGTTAGTATATATGGTAGCCTGAGGGTTTGAAACCCCAGCTTATCATATTGTGACGCTATTTTGGGTGTGACTCGGATCCCATGGCTGGTGCGGGAATGGTTATGACTGGGGATTGTGACTTGGTCTATCCCGAACAAGAATAATATTATATTGACGGTTGAAACGCACCCTGTGTTGAGTATATATGTGGGCTATAAGCCATATTTGGGGCCTTGTGCCAACCTGTGGTATCCTTAGGGGATAGATATCTATGTGATAGCATGATTTGTAAAATCATTGATCTCAGTCCTGGGTTGAAATCAGTATTGTGAAATTCTAAGTCACATGTTCTTGGAAAATTAAATAAAACTAAAGTATTTTTCATTGTTAATGAGTTGGAAACTGGAAATAAATAAATTGAACTGTTGTGTGACTCATATGCATGTCGTGGACTGAGTATGGATCGGGCTGCATGCTGCAGCGGATGATATGAATATTGTGCTTGGGCTGAATGAGCCCCTCCTGAGTCTATACACACCCCTAGTGAGCGTCGTCGACGTTAATCGGATCAGGCTACGTGCCGTAGCAGTCATGTGCATTGCATTGCATCCTTGTTTGTTAATTACTTGTGTTATCTGTGGTTTGCTGTTGTTGTTAGTTCGTGGTAGGTATCAAACTGTTAGTTTTAGCTTTGCTCTATGGTATTCTGTGGATTTACTGCTTTCAGCTATTTTATATGCTTTATACTCACTGAGTACTTAGTACTCACCCCTACTTCCTGCACCTTTGTGTGCAGATTTAGGTGCGCCAGAGGTCAAGATGAGCAGTCCAGTTTTCTTACAGAGTATTCAAGTTGCTGAGGTAGCTGCTGGCATTCGCAGGACCTAACTTCTCTCTTTATTCAGTCTATTATCTATATACTTTCGGTCTTGAGTATTTTGTTCAACTATTCCTATTATTATTCAGTTTTTGCTTAGAGGCTCTAGACTCATGACCCCAGATATTTTGGGAATCAGTTTCCGCACTTCTTAGTATTTTTCTTCTGTAAATATTGGATTATTACTCTACAACTATTATATTCTCTCTAAATTATTGGTTTGAGATTTATCGTTCGTTTAAGAGGGACTGTTGGTCAGGCTTGCCTAGCTTTAAGGTTGGTCGCCATCACGATCGGGTTTGGATCGTGACACAACCCTCAAATCTTTCCCAAATGATTCGAATTTCAGATCGCAACCAACCTAGAACACTAACTCACCCAAAACCTTGTTCGAACTTCATCAAGCCCCTTTTCCAAGGGTGTCCGACCAATCTAGGGGAGCTCAGGTCAAGTTTCCTTTTTATGGGTTATTATTTTATTCGGTGAGTCTTTTATTCTGATTTTTTTTCTTCTTTTATTTGTTTTGTTTAGTTATTTTGTTCTTCATTTTTAGGGTTATTCTATTTCTTTGGCAAAATCAGTGTGTTAGCCCAGTTGTTCCTTAATTCATGGTTTGGTATCTTTGATTTTGTTTAACTTCTGAGATAGTTTTCACCTTTAATTTGTTAATCGATGCTTGCCTACCATCTATTTCAGGCGCCTAAGTCTCTTTTTGATTGAATCTGATTCATAGTTTATTTTGCATTTTATTTGTGTTTGATCCATTTGAAAGAACTAGCTAGAATATTTTCTGTTTGGTCGTATTGGTAGATGTTCAAGGAAAAAGGGGAGATTGAATGATTAGAAAACTTAAGGGGTTTCAAGGAAAAGGGTAAAAGGTAAATAATAGTCTGCATGAGGGTAATTGGGGTTGTACACTTAGGGAATTGATAATAGGTGAATTTGATTATATTTATGCCCTAAATAATCAAACTTTATTGTTGTTTTGATATTGTTTATGATGACAAAATGCTCTTATTAGTGTTTTTAGTGTGTTATAGGTACACATGAGCTAATGAATTTGACTATATTTTAGTGTGTTATTTGACTAATACGATTGTAGTATACGATTGTAGTCGTAATTAGGGTTATTTGTGCAAGACTACATAAATCTGGCACAATATGATTTACATGTTTGTTTCTTTTGAACTTCTGAGTGCTTATGCACATTTAGGTTATATGTGTAAAATGTCTATTGTGGTTATATTTGCAACACAATATGAGTCTTTGATTTTGCAAAGTCTATTTGTGGCTATCTTTTTAAAATTGGTTAATACTGAAAAGTTGCTTAGTCTGAAAATAGCTAAAACTTAAAATGAGTCACAGGGGGTTATATTCTAAATATGTTAATCACCCAAGTCTTAGCAGACCTAATGATAGGTCGGGTAAATAGCATTGAGTGTAAAGGGTAAAAAGGGAAAGAGAATTGGTATTTCTGTAAATTACATAGAGGTAATGAGGGTATAAATGACTTCAATACTTGGTTTTACTGAAAATACATGAACAATAAGGGGTAGATTAGGCATAGTTAAAAGGTAAATATGTAATAAACCTTAGCAAGTGAAGGAAACTAGGTAAAATCCGCCCAATAGAACAATAAGGAATAGCTTAGAACCTTCTAGCAGGGGTTCAAGTGTATTTCCGTTAAAATTCTGCTATACTTAATTGATTAAATTGAAAAAGAGCTGGGGTGATAAATATGAATAACTAATTCAAAATTCCCTTCCAAATTCATTCTATAAATAGGCTGTTTCAAGCCTGAAAAAGGGGTTCCCAATTTGAGAGTTCTTAATTCTTAAGAGTTTGAGGTTTTGATTTCTGAAGTTCAAACTTTTAGGTTCCAACCTTCAGATAATTAGGGATTCAATTTTCTGGTACACAATCTTAGAGTCGAAAAAAATCACTCAAAGGAGTTGTGAAATTTCAGAACTCTACTAGTTTTCTACTTAGCATACAATTCGAATACTATTTCTGGAGTCTTTGCTGGTTGTTCCTCTGTTGTCTTTACTTCAACTTAGCTTGGATTTCTGTTTTCTCGAGTTATTTGCTAGTTGCCTACTGAGTTTTGAGACTTTCTGTGTTAATTGCTCCTGCTCGCTGTTGATATTTGGCTGCTGCTATTGCTGATTTCTCTTCTCCGTCATCCCTTAGAACTCATCGTTTCCTTTCATTTGATTAGGTACACTACTATCTCCTGAAGATATAATTGAAACATGATGAAGGAATGAAATTATTGATTAATTTTGCTGAAGCTGTATTTCCGCTTTTTTATCGTAGTTATAATTTGTAGATCTCTTGTAATTCATTTAGGAATGGGTTGTAATAAACACTAGACTATACAAACTCAATTTAGATTAAAGTAATAGTAGATAATACTGTAGTAAACGTATCTAGTAGGTTAGTTATAACGATCACCTAAAAATAAGATTAAAACTGGCTTAAAACTTAGCTAGATAACCCAGATCCATAACTATTATAAAATTAGACGTGTAATACTTATACTTAGCTATTTCATTAATCAAGTTCTATATCAGGAACCATTTAATTTGAAACAGGAAGTAGTTGAATTTCAAATCATGACATTGTTTTAACATTACTACAACTAGACTAGCTATAAACTTGCATTCAACTTTGTAAAATGGCGATCTGAAACATAGTTGTAATCTGAGCATGCTTTAGTTAAAAATGCAAAAAATGTTGTTTTCAGTTAAAGTGGATAGATAATTTTGCAACTACTATTGTTAGTCGAACAACGATATCATACTCCGTTAGTGTACCAGTTGAGTAACACATTGATTTAAGCTAGATATTAATGGGTATAGTTAATTATCACAAATTGAAATCAGTAATGATCAAATATAATTTGGCATTGTTGGAAACAATTAAATGTTAGTACTGAATAATATTTATTCAAAATGCTGTTATTTAAATGTTAATTTGCCTTATCCCTATTTTAGATAGTGATAGTCTGGGCCCAAATGTGAATAAGGGCCCAGATCCGGTTAAAATGTCTTTTGAGTCTGTAAGATCAGACACGAATAATATTGACTGGGCTATAATTTGCCAGTAGCACCTTGGTGCATACTGATGGATCATCCCAAAGTCCAGTCCCAAGTAATAAAGATGGCTTGGACTCTTGCATACAACTTTGTAAAATAATTCTGAAACAATTATACTTAGGACGAAAAACCAAAAAATAAAAAACATGGCTCATTTAAGATTGGACTTTAATAAAATCAGGATGAGCCTCGTTACAAAAAATAAAAACACACGGGGCCCCCAAATAGTCTCAACATAAAAACTCTAGATTTGGAAGGACCGTTTAGCGAATTTCACGGTCTTTCCCAAAGTTAATAAAGACGTAGATACTTTAGGCACGATTAATAATATTACATTCCTAATACGGGTGCACATTTATGTGACCCAAATCAAAATCCCGGCGAAGTTGAAATGCACTAAAGTCACAGGCGTACTGGTACGGTGTGACTCGAAATGCATTTTCGCGACGACGCAATTCTTAAAAATGACAAAGCGGGACATTAATAATGCATAAAAATGAAGTATATAAAGAAATCAGATAAAAACAAATACGGCAGTTGAGCGACCGTGCTAGAACCACGGAATTCGGAAGTGCCTAACACCTTCTCCCGGGTTAACAGAATTCCTTATCCAGATTTCTGATTTTGCGGACAGTTAACAGAGTCATAATTTCCTCGGTTCGGGATTAAACCGGTGACTTGGGACACAATTATTTTCTCAAGTGGCAACTCTGAAATTTAATAAATAAATCTCATTCCGAATGTCCTTTAATTGGAAAAACTCCTTCCCTGTTATTATTATTATATTCCTTCCCGGGATGTAGTAGTGATAGAGCGGTAAAAGAAAAAGGAGGTGTGACACCAAGAAATACCCGTTGAAAACCCTCTTCAAATCGCTCAAAAACCTCTCTTGACGGAGTAAAAATGGTGTCACGACCCTAGTTCACCAATCGTGAACATGTCGTGATGGCACCCAGTCCCCACGACTAGGTAAGCCTAACACGTTGCGGAATATACTAGTTTATGAACATTTAATAAGAATTAGCGGAAAATAAGATGAAAGGAATGTAATCCATGCCGCTTGGCACATACACCAGTCAAATACGCTGTTTAAAACACTACCAAGACCCGGAATCCCACGGGTAACACAGAATAAAAGAGATCATACAATTGTAGCTCTATGTAAAAGGAGTATCTAACAACGGAATGAAGAAAAATGTCAACTAGTACTACTAGAAAAGAAGGAAATCCTCCGGATCTGCGGACGTAGCAGATCATACCTCGAGGTCTCCAGAAAAGCTGCGGAAATCACCTAGCACGAGCCTGCTCTGATGTACCTGGATCTGCACAACAAAAGTGTGCAGAAGAGTAGCATGAGTACACCACAGCGGTACTCAGTAAGTGCCAAGCCTAACCTGGATGGAGTAGTGACGAGGAAGGTCAGGGCCCTACTGAGAAAACAATAATATAATGATGATAACAACATAAACAGTTTAAATGATAATAATTTCCGAAATAACAACATTATGATAATTACTACAACTGTCTACAATTAAGCTAACAACCAATAATCAACTCAAATAAACAAATCCAGGATCTGTGGGAATTGAACCCACAGTCCCATTCTCAGTACCTCTGGGTCTCCGGGAATCGAACCCGCAACCCATGTTTCAATAATATCTCAATAACTCAGAATATTTGGGAATCGAACCCGCAGTCCCTACCAATAAGTCAGGATCTCGAGAATCGAACCCGTAGTCCACATTTTAATAATCTCAGGATCTCGGGAATCGAACCCGTAGTCCACATTTCAATAATCTCAGGATCTCGGGAATCGAACCCGTAGTCCACATTTCAATAATCTCGGGATCTCGGGAATCGAACCCGTAGTCCACATTTCAATAATCTCGGGATCTCGGGAATCGAACCCGTAGTCCATATTTCAATAATCTCAGGATCTCGGGAATCGAACCCGTAGTCCACATTTCAATAATCTCAGGATCTCGGGAATCGAACCCGTAGTCCATATTTCAATAATCTCAGGATCTCGGGAATCGAACCCGTAGTCCATAACCACAGCAAGTAAAGGAATACACAGAGAGAAGTATAATATGCTTAACGATAACTTCGCCGATGAACAGCGCCAGCGATTACCAAGAAAACTCAAGTAAGTCAATTAAGCAACTAGACGGTTAGATTCTATCAAATCATGCTTTTCTAACTACTACCGGGTAGGAATATCGAATTTAACAGCTAAAAACAGGAATATCACTCAATGAATATTTTGAGTAAAGTATGTGTTCAGCAACCAGCGCGTGTACACGCCCGTCACCTCGCGTACAAGGCATTTAAAGTATCACAATAATATCCTAGGGGTGAAAGTCCCCCACACGAAGTTAGACAAGCCACTTACCTCAATTCCGGTACAAAACCGCTAAGCAATAACCCTCTTGCCACGAATGTCGGCCTCCACAAGTGTAGTATCCGATAAAAATCAATATAATCACATCAAAATAGGCCAATTGGGCATTACCCAATCAAAATAACTCAAAATGCACCAAAACCCACAAGTTGCCAAAACCCGACTTTCGGTAGACTTATCGAAAAATCACGAAAATTATATTTTTGGGTTCCTTATCTCAATACGAGTCTAGGCATATAAAATTTACCAAAATCGGACTCCATTTGACCACTCAAATCATAGATTTTCTAACATTTAGGCCTAGGGCTCAAACCCACCTTTAATCCCCCATTTTCGGTGAAATAATCACAGATTTCATGATAAACCAACGAATTAAGGTCAAGAAACTTACCCCCGATGATTTCCCGATGATATCCCGGCGTTTCCCCTTCAAAATCCTCTCTTGGAGCTCAACAATGGCGGTTTTGGTGTGTTAGGCCGCGACTGAAATGTTCTGGACTTAAAGTCACTGCCAGGCCATTTTACTCTACGCGATCGCAGCACCGGGCTTGCGATCGCGATGCACAAAATATGGGCGGCCTAATTTTCCTCTACGCGATCGCGTGACCCTGGACGCGATCGCAGTGAACAACTCAGCAACCCTACGCGATCGCAAACATACCCAACGCGATCGCGAAGGACAAACTCGTCCGGCTCCCCAAACTACCCTACGCGATCGCATACTCCCTCACGCGATCGCACTACTTCCGACCAATACCCTACGCGATCGCATGAAAGCTCATGCGATCGCATTGGTTCAACCTCCAGACTTACGCGATCGCATGCTTTACGTCGCGATCGCAGAGCTCACGATTTCTCCCTTACACGATCGCATGGCCATCTCCGTGATCGCGGAGAGCAAAATTGCTCTGCAATTATTGCAGCAGAACAGTAGTGTCTTTTGGCACAAATTGGTCCGTTTGGACCCCCGAATTCATCCCGAGGCTCCCGGGACCCCAACGAAAACCACCAACATATTCCAAAACACGATATGAACTCGTTCAAATCATAAAAACACGTCTAACAACATCAAAACCCATAATTCACATCGAATTCAAGCCTAAATTTCTTAAAACTTTCCCAATTGCACATTCGATCTAAAACCCGACCAAACGACGTCCGAATGACCTGAAACTTTGCGGACATATCCAAATTCACATAACGAAGCTACAGAAATTGTCGGAATTCCATTCCGACCCCCGGATCAAAATCTCACCTATTGTTCGGATTCGCCAAAATTTCAACCTTCGGCATTTCAAGCCTAATTGAGCTAAGGACCTCCAAAATACATTCCGAACACGCTCCCAACCCCGAAATCACCCAACGGAGCTAATGGAACCATCGGATTTCCGTTCCGAGATCATCTTAACACTGTTCCGGTTACGGACCATTTTCTATCTTTAAAGCTCTCATTTAGGGACTAAGTGTCCCAAAATACTTCAAATTTCAGGGCCGACTCTCCCGGCAAACCACAATAGCTGAAATGTACTTAAGGAAACAGTTAAATTAGGGATTGGGGCGAAATTTTCTAAAACGACCGGCCCGGTCGTTACATCTTCCCACCCTTAAAAGATTCGTTCGTCCTCGAACGAGTATAGAAAACATACCTGGAGTAGTGAAAAGATGAGGGTACCGGCTGCGCATATCCTGTTCGGTCTCCCAAGTCGCCTCCTCGACCGGCTGGCCCCGCCACTGAACCTTTACCGAAGCGATGTTCTTTGACCTTAGCTTTCTGACCTGCCTGTCTAGAATGGCTACTGGCTCCTCAACATAAGACAGATCCTTGTCTAGCTGAACCGAAGTGAAATCCAACACATGCGACGGGTCGCCATGGTACCTCCGGAGCATGGAGACATGAAATACGGGGTGAACTCCTGCCAGACTGGGAGGTAAGGGCAACTCATAAGCAACCTCCCCAACACGCCTCAAAATCTCAAAAGGGCTAATAAACCTAGGACTCAGCTTTCCTTTCTTCCCAAACCTCATAACGCCCTTCATGGGCGAGACTCGAAGCAGAACCCGCTCAGCAACCATAAAAGCCACATCGCGAACCTTCTTGTCCGCATAACTCTTCTGTCTAGACTGGGGCCGCACGAAGTCTGTCCTGAATCACCTTGACCTTGTCCATAGCCTCCTGAACCATATCGGTACCTAGCAACCTGGCCTCGCCCGGCTCAAACCAACCCACGGGAGACCTGCACCTCCTACCATATAGGGCCTCGTACGGTGCCATCTGAATACTAGACTGGTAGCTGTTGTTATAAGCAAACTCCGCCAGTGGCAAGAAGTGATCCCATGAACCTCCAAACTCAATCACGCACACACGGAGCATATCCTCCAAAATCTGAATAGTGCGCTCGGACTGCCTATCAGTCTGGGGGTGAAAGGATGTGCTCAGCTCCACCCGAGTAACTAACTCCTGCTGTACAGCTCTCTAGAACTGTGAAGTGAACTGAGTGCCTATATCTGAAATGATGGAAACTGGAATACCATGCAGCCGAACTACCTCCCAGATATAGATCTCCGCCAGTCGCTCCGATGAATATGTAGTGCTCACCAGTACAAAATGGGCGGACTTGGTCAGCCGATCCACAATGACCCAAATAGAATCAAACTTCCTAACCGTCCGTGGAAGTCCGGATACAAAGTCCATGGTAATGCGCTCCCATTTCCACTCGGGAATCTCAATCTGCTGCATCAATCCACCCGGACGCTGATGCTCATACTTCACTTGCTGGCAGTTGAGGCATCTGGAAACATAATCAACTATATCCCTTTTCATCCGCCTCCACCAGTAATGTTGTTTCAAGTCCTGATACATCTTCGCGGCACCTGAGTTAAGGGAGTTAAAGGAGCAGCTGAGGGATTTATTAGAGAAAGGGTTCATACGACCGAGTGTGTCGCCGTGGGGTGCTCCGGTTCTCTTTGTCAGAAAGAAGGATGGGTCACTTCGAATGTGTATTGATTATCGGCAGCTCAACAAAGTCACCATCAAGAATAAATATCCTTTGCCTCGAGTGGATGATCCGTTTGACCAATTGCAGGGAGCGAAGTTCTTCTCAAAGATTGATTTACGGTCTGGGTACCACCAGTTGAAAATCAGGGAGCAGGATATTCCTAAAACCGCCTTCCAGAACTCGTTATGGTCACTTCGAGTTTTTGGTCATGTCTTTTGGGCTAACCAATGCCCCAGCAGCTTTCATGGACCTTATGAATCGTGTTTTCAAGCCATTATTGGTGGAACGGTATGAAAAGGGATGTAGCAAGCTTTGTAGCTAAATGTCCGAACTGTCAACAAGTGAAGGCCGAGCATCAACGACCCGGTGGATTAACTCAGCTTATAGAAATACCAAGGTGGAAATGGGAGATGATCAATATGGATTTCGTGGTAGGGTTACCTCGCACTCGGCGTAAGTTTGACTCAATATGGGTGATAGTGGATCGACTCACCAAATCAGCTCACTTCCTGCCTGTCAAGTCCACTGATACTGCGGAGCAATATGCAAGATTATACATCAAGGAGATAGTAAGACTTCATGGAACTCCACTTTCTATTATCTCGGATCGCGGGGCTCAGTTCACAGCTAACTTTTGGAAGAAGTTTCAGCTAGGTTTGGGAACTCGGGTGAATCTCAGCACAGCTTTCCATCCGCAGACCGACGGTCAGGCCGAGCGGACCATTCAGACGCTTGAAGATATGTTGCGGGCTTGTGTCTTAGATTTTAAAGGTAATTGGGATGAACACATGCCACTGATAGAATTTGCTTACAATAATAGCTATCATGCTAGCATTCATGTAGATGTGTTTTCAGACCACAAGAGTCTCCAGTATTTGTTCAAGCAGAAGGAGCTAAATCTGAGACAGCGGCGGTGGTTAGAATTGCTCAAGGACTATGATATGAACATATTGTACCATCCACGGAAGGCAAATGTGGTAGCCGACGCTCTTAGTCGAAAATCCATGGGTAGTTTGGCTCATTTGGGTGTGGATCAGAGACACCTGGCTCGAGAGGTTTACCAATTAGCCAGTTTGGGGGTTCGTATCTCGGCGTCAGACGAGGGGGATATTTTGGTGCATAATGGAGTAGAATCATCATTGGTCGCAAAAATCAAGGAAAAACAGTTCATGGATCCAGCATTGGTTCGGGTAAAGGAAGCAGTCATGAATAACAAGACCTCAGCATTTGTACTCAGCGGCGAAGATGGTGTATTGCGGTGTCAAGATAGGCTATGTGTTCCGGATGTGGACGAGCTTCGGGAAAGGGTAATGGCAGAGGCTCATATTTCCAGGGAATGAAAGGCACCCAGGTCCGCTTGACTGGGGCAACCCGGTCGGGCGCCGGTCATGTTCCCCGATTTGGGGCGTGACAAACTTGGTATCAGAGCCTAAGGTTTTTAAAGTGTCCTAGGATGTCTCGGAGCCGTGTCTAGTAGTGCCCTTCTTATCGGTGTGTTGTCGACCACATCAGATAAGTTGGGGGCTACACGGGCATTTAGGAATTTACCTATTTCTTTGTTAATCTATATCGTGCGGTAAAGTGCAATGTGGAAATATCTGTGTCTAATTCGCGCCTTGTTCCCAAATTTTCAGAATATGGCACCTAAGAAGAAGGCTAGACTCAGCCTTAGGGCCAATGCCGGCCCATGTGCGGCTGTTAATCATGTACCCGATGCCGTGGGAGAGAATGACCCACCAGTCCCGAATTTGCCTGGCCCATCTGTTCAAAACCCAAGTGTCCCTATTCCGGCTGCGGCAGAGGATGCCACCATTCCTCCTGCCGGTGTTCCTGACTCAGATACAGTTCCCGCTTCGGGCTCTGGTATCTCTAATGAAGATCTTAGGGGAGCCATTCATATGTTAACACGGTTAGTGGCCGCCCAGGCCCAGAGATCCCATGATGCCCCTGCATCCTCCAGCGGACAGGGAGATTCCTTTGGCTCCAGAGTCCACCAGTTCTTGCGATTGGCCCCTCCAGAATTTTCAAGTACCGATCCAGAGGCTGACCCACGGGAATTCCTTGATGAGATATACAAGACCCTTAGAGTGATGAAGGCTACAGATATAGAGGGGGTAGAGTTGGCCTCTTACAGGTTGAAGGGAGCGGCACGTTCATGGTTCGAAATGTGGGAGGATTCCCGTGAGGAAGGGAGCCCTCCGGCCAGATGGGATGAGTTCGTGGATGCATTTATGGACCACTTCTTACCTGCTGAGGCAATGGCAGCCCGTGCCACTGAGTTCGAGGTTCTCAAACAGGGTAGTATGTGAGTTTGGGAGTATCACATGGAGTTCGTAAGGTTGTCCAAGTATTAGTGTCGACCATGGATGCCCGGGTTCGACGGTTTGTTCAGGGCCTTAGCCCTTTGGTAGTGAATGAGGCCGCCACAGCAGCATTGCACTCAGATATGAACTATGGGAGGATCGTGGGGTTTGCTCAGGCCACAGAGGCCAGGAAATTGAAGATTCGTGCAGAAAGAGAAAGTAGCAGCAGGGCCCGGTCAATGGGTCGTTCAGGGAGATCACTTCCAGGGAAGGGGTCATCAGGGCCATCCCAGTCATATGCTCGGTCCTCCGCGAGTGCACCGCCATCCGTGCACAGTCATCAGCAGGGCAGTTACTCGAGACCTGGTTCAGACAGCAGGAGGTCTCGTCAGTCTGGTCGTCCTGGGGTGAGATCCCAGTAGCGTGCAAGGATAACGGCACGGCTTTGGCTGCGTGGATCCATGGTCGGCCCAGCAATAGATTGTAAGATACAGCAATGTCCAAAACCTAAAATTCCATTGTAAAATCCACGGGCTCGATGGTCACTTCCAAGACAATGTCCCCCAAAGTGTTCTTGCTTCCACTATCAAATCCTCTCACATTTATACCGTTTCTCCGAATTCTGTCAGGGCTGATACTCAGTTTCCCAAGAGTTGACAGTGGGCAAATGTTTGCACTTGAGCCATTATCTATCAGCACTCTGGTAACTACTGGCTCCTCGCTCTTCACTGTGAGATAGAGTGCCCTATTATGCTCAGTTCCCTCAACGGGCAATTCACTGTTTGAGAATGTAATCTTATTGGATTCGAAGATCTCGTTGGTAATCTTTTCGAGATGACAGACCGAGATCTTCTCAGGGACGTGCGCTTCGTTCAATATCTTCATTAGAGCTTTTCTGTGTTCTTCCGAATGGATCAACAATGAGAGCAAAGAGATTTGTGTGGGTGTTTTCCTCAACTGTTCCACTATCGAGTAATCCTGAGATTTTATCTTCTTGAGGAACTCTTCCGCTTCTTCTTCGGACACAGGCTTCTTCAACTGACTCTCCTTCGCTACCTTCATTTTCCTCAACTCTTTCGGGGCAAAACACCTCCCAGACCGAGTTAGACCGTGCGTCTCATTGATTTCTCCAAGCACTTCTTTCCATCACTGCCACCTTGTTGTAGTTCCAAGGTACAGTCTTGGTATCTACCACCGGCATTTGCACCACTAGTCTTATAATCACTGGTTCCATGCTCACGCCTTTCACTATTAATACTAGTTTCACACCTGGTACCACAACCTTCAACTTTCCACCACTGTTTGCCTTTTCACTGGTTCTTCAGGAATCACTTTTCCTTTCTCAATTTCCTTCTCCATTTTGCTGCTGGCCTTAATTATCATGACAGGCTGGGATGGCTTCCGGCTGCTCTCCTCTTGTGCCAATTCTATCATACGTGCTTCATGGTGAGCTGGCAGTGGGTTCTATGTAATGTTCGGAGCCTCCGGAGCCTGTACTTCAATCCCCCCGCTATCAATAAGTTCTTGAATAGCGTTCTTCAAATGCCAAAGTTTCTCAGTGTCGTGTCCCGGTGATCCTGAGCAATACTCACACCTGACCGACTGATCGATGTTCTTTGGAGGTGGGTTTGGAAGCTTAGACTCGATTGGGCTCAACATTCCCAATTCTTTCAATCTGTGATAGAGGCTAGTATAGGACTCCCCCAACGGGGTGAATGTTTTCTTTGCTTGATTCCTATTTCTCATCTCCGGGTCAGGCCTGAAGTTGGGTTTGTTTGGGTTTCTGTAAGCTCTAGGGTATGTATTTTGTGTGTGGTAAATATTATGCGGGGCTTGGGCTCGCCATACCTGTGGCGGTGGTGGTGGATAGGTTTGGGCTTGTGGATTGTGGTAGTGCAAGGTAATCGGTGGGTAGTATGGTGGAGGTGGGTTGTATGATGTTGGTGGGCTATATGTGGTTGGTGGGTCATATGTGGTTGGTGGGTTGTACGGGGTTGGTGGGTATAGCTGATATGGTCGTGGTGGGTGATGGTATTGGCTGCGGTTCCAAGGCTTGCTCTCCACAACTGCCACTTCTTCTTTCTTCTTCTTCCCAATGGTTCCTCCATTCCTAGTCTGAATGGCCTGATTTGTGGCCTTGATTGTTGAAAAACTCATAATCTTGTTAGTTTTTAAACCTTCCTCCACGAAACTTCCCATCTTCACAACCTCATTAAAACTCTTCCCAATAGCTGACACTAGGTGTCCATAATAGGTAGGCTCCAAAGCCTGCAAGAAACAATCTACCATTTCACCTTCCTTTATCGGCGGATCTACCCTCGCCGCCTGTTCTCTCCACCTAAAATCGTACTCTCTGAAGCTTTCACCACGTTTTTTCTCCATCTTCGTGAGTGACAATCTATCTGGTATGATTTCCAAATTGTACTGAAAATGGTTCGCGAATGCCTACACGAGATCATCCCAGATAAACCATCTGGTGTGATCTTGGCGCGTGCACTATTCCAAAGCGGAACCACTTAAACTTTGGCTGAAATATGCCATCAAAAGCTCATCCCTGCCCCCTGCGCCCCGTATTTTACTGCAATATCCTCTAAGGTAGGCCACCGGGCCTCCGTGTCCACTGTACATATCAAACTTCGGCAACTTAAATCCGATAGGAAGTTGCACTTCTGGAAACAGACACGGATCCTTGTACGCCACACTTACTTGCCCCCCTAATCCTTGCATGTTACGAAAGGCGTTCTCCAGACTCTTCATTTTCCTGGCCATCTCCTCCTGTTCTGCATTCTTAACAGACTTCTCTTCGCTCATCTCCATCAACAGAGTACAAGATTCATGCTGTCGGAAGGTCGGCTCGGGTGGGTAGTAGTGGGGGTCTTGTACATGGAACAATGATTCACTAGATGATTTGTGTAAGGCGGCAGGTGGAGGTGCCACATATACCGGAGCAACCTGAGGTGGCTGCGGTGGTGCTTGTTTTGTCAGAGGTGGTGGCACTTGGGAGGTGAAAGCATAGTAGTGGTGATAGTCGGGGTATGTAGAGGATGAATTCATCGTGGGTGGCTCAGGGTTGGGATTATTTGGAGGGATGTATGTGGGATTGGCAGGATAAGTGGGCAAGGGTTGACCCCTCGACCAAGCCTGGTACATCTCGGTCATCTACTGTTTTAGTTTGTACATCTCTTCCTTCATCCCCGTCACGTCCACAATTTCCTCCTCCTGGACGGGATCCATGATTGTTGCTTCAATTTCTTGTGACACGGCCTTTGTCATTTTCTTATATCTTGTGTTGTAGGGGTGAGTAGCCAGAATGCCAGTTGCCAACTAGAATCTGAATCTCACAAACATCAACACCCGTTAGTGGTTAGCGCATGAAGAGATAAGATGCAACGATTTTAGAATAAACACATTTTCCTTGGATCGTCATGCATCATCCCGGCCTTCGCTTATTTGAACCAATCATCTCTTCTTTTCTTTTTTTCTCTTTTTTTTTCTTCTCTTTTCCTTTTCTCTCTCTATTTTCTATTCCTTTACTTCATAATTTGCGTTCCTATTTATTTGCCTATCATAATTAAAGAATTAACATAAAGCAAAAGGATTGACAACAACTCTTGATTTTCATTGATAGCTCAAAAACATTGATTTACAAGATGATGTTGTAATGCTAATGTAAAGAAACATAAAAATAGAATGCATGCCCTAAGAATACATCAATGCTCCTAGTGCCCGCGAGACATCGTTCGGTCTTGCCGCGAGCCTATATGCTAATCCCTTTTGGAGCCTATCCAGGTCAGACATGACTTGCTGCACAAAGAACTTCACTGCTAACACAAAGGTTCCTTGGGACATATCTTCACATAGCTGACTCTTCCAGGTGATGTATTGAGCAATACGGACAATTTTCTCTCGAATAACCCCTTCTTCTTGAAGCAATCGGCTGATCTGTTCAGTGCGAGCATCTAAAGTATGTTGGTTATCCTTCTGTATTTGCTGCAGCTCCAACTCTAATTGAGCCATAGTTGTGTAACAATGTTCTCTTTCCTCTTCGAGATCCTTGATAACCTTGTTACTTTTAACAGTGGCTGTAACAATTTTCTTTCTTAGTCGAGCTACCTCAAACTCATGCTTATCCTGTAGCTGCTGAACCAACTTGGCTCTTTCCTCGGCATCTCTGGTTATTTGCTTCCGAGCCCTGACTAATTCCTTTTCTACTCTTTCTAAATCTAAGTTGTAGTCATTCACATTGCGCCGAAGAGTCTCAATCAATTTCCCGTCCCGGGCTAAGCGAATGGGGGTCTCGGATGCAATTTTCATTTGAGCAACCAGAGCCTTTAGCATTTCGTTTTCCTTTTTCAGCTGCTTTTTCTCTTCCTCGTTGGATGCTGCCTGCAAACCGCTTTCAAATTGGAGGTTTCTCAATTGTTCTTCCAGCAAGCTCATCTTTGCCTTATATTCACTTTCTTTGGCCGCCCAATTCTTGTTTTCTTTAGATTGCTCTACCAGATCTTGCAAGTGAGGTCTCTTCGAAGGCCGATCGTGCTCAATACCCCGTCGATACCATGCGAAATATCCAGACGACACTTCACCTCTAGCTCTGTTCTGCACACAAGTATCTACCTTCAAGTTCTGACATTCATCCCAAATTTGACGGACCTTTGCTTCCGGGAATTGCCCATCCGGACTAATTTCTATTACTTGTGAACTGAGGTCCCCGTCCTTTGGTATAACTTGACATCTACCAAGCTGTCGTAGGGACCTATACGGGGCGTAAGGTTGGATGCTTTTTAAACCCATGATCAAAAAGGGTGACCCTTCTATTGGCATATAAATTACCTCGCCAAGAGGTAGCCAATCGTATGCCCAATCAATCTGGCCGTCGGTCAATGATCGAAGATGCAAAATCCAATCCTTTACTCCCTTCGGCAATTTAACTTCTTTTGTTCTCGTGTAAAATTCTTCAAGACATGTTCTTCCAGTCGGACCATAACTTGAGAACGAAGGATGATGGCATAGATGTTCAATCAACCAAATCTGCAAAATCAAATTGCATCCCTCAAAGAAGTTGGCTCCAGATTTGCATGCAGTCAAGGCACGGTAGATGTCAGCTAAAATCATTGGAGCTAAAGTACAATTGTCTTGTACTACCAAAGTGCTTGCTACCCCGGCAACCTTTATATTGATGTGCCCATCTTTTCTCGGAAATATGATAATTCCGAGAAATGCCACTAAGAAAGCAAACCGTCGATGCTCCTCCCATTTTGCTCGGTTGGACTTGCTATACAGCTTGTTCGTGGAGTCGTTAAAACCCCCGACATGTCCGTACCTGTCACGACCCCAAATCCGGTCGTGATGGCGCCCAGCACATTGCTAAGCCAGCATGACAAATCAATATCAACAACGGAGCTAGAAGCTCCCTTTAACCCATTTAAGCATTTCAAAATATGAAACAATAGTAATACTTATACTAACAGCGGGGAGACCAAGTCCCAAAATATACTAACTCCCATAGACCGAAGGGTCGAGAGTCATGAGCCTCTACTGAACGTAAGTGTATAAAGGTTTACAAAAATACCAAGTGCGGAAAGAAATGTCAATACAAAATCAAAAGACAGTAGGAAGGAATATCGGGTCCTGCGGACTCTGCAGATACCTCGTATATCCACAAATGTCGCCTCGCACAGCTACTGGATCACTGCTGAGAGGTACCTGGATCCGCACACAAGGTGCAGGGAGTAAAATGAGTACTGCCAGACTCAGTGGTAATAAACAAGGGTAAGACAGCGCAGATAAGAATTCCACGATAAAGCACTATGTAAAGCTATAATCAGCTACCCTGTCACATAATCAATATTCACTGTACCCGTACCAACAAATACCAATAAATAGCATAACAGCTAGCAGATGTAGCTAAATGCAATGCAATGCATGATATGACCGCTACGGCGCGTAGCCGACTCCAATTTTGGGTACCCGTGCTCACTGTGGGGGTTCAGACCCCGGAGGGGCTCCTACAGCCCAAGCACATCTCATAGAGATTTACTGCGGCGTACAGTCTGATCCAACATATATCTCGCTGCGGCGCGCAGCCCGATCCACTACTAGTCAGCTAATATGCAGATACAGCCTCGCAAGCTCAAAAGTAGTTTTTGAAAACTCTTTTATCATTTTTCAGTTGGAAAACAGAAATATCAAGTTCCAGAGATTGGAATTTGCATAATAACAGAAATAGCTGCGGATTAGTAGTAAACTAGCATGTCTATATGATAAGACAATGATAATGATCCTCGCGGGATCCAATAACTGGCTCACAGCCCACAATATACTCAACTGTCCAAGAAGGAGGTTCAACGACTTGAGAATAGCCAATAATACAGTATCAACAGGTCGGACTAATATATAGTCTCCAGTTCATGATCGACCCCGCACTCTCGAGAGTGTGCGTGTCTCGCCGCTATACAGCGTCACAAAGTGGTATACCGGGGTTTCGAACCCGCTGGTCATCACCCACATCTATTACTCACCTCAATACGGCGCGACGACTACTCCGTAATGCCCTTGCCACGAGAATTAAGCTCCGCACGCGTAGAATCTGATCAATACAGTAATTACACATCAAATTAGACCAATGGGACGATACCCAATCAATACAACTCAATTTACATCAAAATTCCCAAAGTTGTCAAAACCCGACTTTCGGTACGCTTGTCGAAAAATTACAAAAGTCACATATTCGGAACCCTCGTCTCAATACGAGTCTAAGCATATCAATTTTACCAAATTCGGACTCCATTTGCCCATTCAAAACCTTGATTTTCTAAAGTTCAAGCCTAGGGCTAAATCCTCCATAAATTACCCCAAATGCCTCCATTTTCATGATATAATTGCATAATATTATCAATACTAATCATAGTTTCAGTCCATAGTTGATTACCTGATGATTTCCCTTGAGTTTCTCTTCAAAATCGCCCAAATCGCCTCTAAAGCCGAGACCCAAATGTGTGAAATATTTCTGAAATTTTTCTAACTTCTGATACACTTAACTCACAGCGATTTTCGCTTCTGCGGATAAAATGCTGCCCCTGCGGAACCGCTTCTGCGACCTTTTGGTCGCTTCTGCGAACCCAGGCCCTTTTGGCCATTTCCGCACCAGTGATCCAAGGACCGCCCTGCGCATCCGCTTCTGCGGAAATTAGTCCGCTTCTGCGGAATGATCCGCTTCTGCGACCAAGAGTCCGCTTCAGCGGACTCGCCTATGCGACCAAACATCCGCTTCTGCGGATTTTCCCAAGACGGCTCAAGACCGCTTCTGCGATCGACCTCTCGCACCAGCGAAGCCGCTCCTGCGGACCAGGCTCCGCTTCAGCGGTCGGCTCCGCTTCTGCGCCTCGTTGTCCGCTCCCGCGGAGTCGCTCCTGCGCCCCCATTTCCGCAGGAGCGAAAACAACAGAACAGACTCAAAAACCTGCAATTTTCTACATTTTCTCCCGTTTAACCATCCGGAATCACCCCGAGGCCCCCGGGACCTCATTCAAACACACCAACACATCTTAATACCTTATTCGAACTTGTTCCAATCCTCAAAACGCATCTAACAACATCAAAATCCATAATTCACATCGAATTCAAGCCTAAATTCCTTAAAACTTTCCGAATTACACATTCAATCAAAAACCCGACCAAACGACGTCCGAATGACCTGAAATTTTGCAGGCACATCCAAAATCACCTAACGGACCTACTGCAACTGTCAGAATTCCATTCCGACCCCTGGATCAAAATCTCACCTACCATTCGGATTTCGCCAAAATTCAACCTTAGCCAATTCAAGCCTATTTCTACACCGGGCCGCCAAATTCAATTCCGATCGCTCCCCTAAGTCACAAATCACCTCCCGGAACTAACCGAATCATCAGAAGCTGATTCCGAGCACTCTAACCAAATAGTCAACTTCGGGTTGACTTTTCCTTATTCAAGTCTCCTTCAAAAAGGCTATATGCCTCATTTTCAATCCAAATCACTCCTAAATCACCCGATAGACTCTAACACTGATATAAAAGCATGAAACATGAAATTACAACATAACGGGGTGGTAATTCCCGTGACGACGGGCCGGGTCGTCACATTCTCCCCCTCTTAAGCAAACGCTCGTCCTCGAGCGGGTCAAGAAACATACCTGAAGTCTCAAACAAGTGAGGATATCTGCTCCGCATCTCCCGATCGATCTCCCAAGTGGCCTCCTCCACGGGTCGACCTCTCCACTGAACCTTAACTGATGCAATCTCCTTAGACCTCAATTTTCTCACTTGACGTCCCAAAATAGAAATAGGCTCCACATCATAGGATAGATCACCATCAAGCTGAATGGTACTGAAGTCTAATACATGAGACGGATCTCCAATGTACTTCCGGAGCATAGACACATGGAATACTGGATGGACGCTGGATAAGCTGGGCGGCAAGGCCAACTCATATGCCACCTCTCCAACTCTCCTAAGTATCTCAAAAGGACCAATGTACCTGGGACTCAACTTTCCTTTTTCCCAAACCTCATGACACCCTTCATAGGTGAAACCTTCAACAATACTCTGTCACCAACCATGAAAGACAACTCTCGAACTCTACGGTCCGCATAACTCTTCTGACGAGACTGTGTTGTACGAAGCCTCTCCTGGATCAACTTTGCTCTATCCAGAGCATCCTGGACTAACTCGGTCCCTATCAATCTAACCTCACCAGGCTCAAACCATCCCACGGGGGATCTACACCGCCTGCCATACAATGCCTCATACGGGGCCATCTGAATACTCGACTGATAACTGTTGTTGTAGGCAAACTCGGCAAGTGGTAGGAACTCATCCCACGAACCACCAAAATCAATCACACAAGCTCGCAACATATCCTCCAAGATCTGAATAGTGCGCTCAGACTGCCCATCTGTCTGGGGGTGAAATGCTGTACTCAACTCAACCCGCGTACCCATCTCTCGCTGAAATGCTCTCCAAAACTGAGAAGTGAACTGAGTACCCCTGTCGGATATGCTAGACACTGGAACTCCATGCAACCGAACAATCTCTCCAATAAAGATCGCGGCCAACCGCTCCGATGAGTAGGTAGTACTAACTGGAATGAAGTGAGCTGACTTGGTCAATCTATCCACAATCACCCATACAGACTCAAACTTTCTCGCCGTCCGAGGGAGTCCAGTAACAAAGTCCATAGTGATCCTCTCCCATTTCCACTCAGGAATAACAATGCGCTGAAATACACCGTCGGGCCTCTGATGCTCGTACTTAACCTGCTGACAGTTGAGGCACCGTGCTACATGTCTAACAATGTCCATTTTCATCTTTCTCCACCAATAGTGTTGTTTCAAATCTTGATACATCTTCGCGGCTCCTGGATGGATAGAATACCGCGAGCTATGGGCCTCCTCCAGAATCAACTCACGAAGGCCATCAACATTGGGCATGCATATCCGGCCCTGCATCCTCAATACGCCGTCACTATCAATGGTGACATCTCTAGCATCATCATGCTGAACTCTGTCCCTCAGGACAGCCAAATGTGGATCATCATACCGGCGCTCACGAATACGATCATATAGAGATGACCGAGATACAACACAAGCCAATACCCTGCTGGGCTCCGAAATATCTAACCTCACTAGCCGATTGGCTAGCACCTGAACATCATGGGCAAATGGCCTCTCCTCAGCTGGAATATATGCCAAGCTCCCCATACTGACCGCCTTCCGGCTCAAAGCATCGGCCACCACATTGGCCTTCCCCGGATGATATAATATAGTAATGTCATAATCCTTCAACAACTCAAGCCATCTCCGCTGTCTCAAATTAAGGTCTTTCTGTTTGAACAAGTGCTGGAGACTACGATGGTCGGTATACACCTCACAAGACACACCGTACAAATAGTGCCTCCAAATCTTCAAGGCATGAACAATGGCGACTAGCTCCAAATCATGAACAGGATAGTTCTTCTCATGTGGCTTCAACTGCCGAGAAGCATAAGCAATTACCTTACCTTCCTCTGCATCAACACACAACCTATCCCCACTCTCGAGGCATCACAATAAACGGTATATGAACCTAAAGCTGATGGCAATACTAACACTGGAGCTGTGGTCAAAGCTGTCTTGAGCTTCTGAAAGCTCTCCTCGCACTTATCCGACCACACGAATGGTGCACCCTTCTGGGTCAATTTAGTCAATGAAGAAGCAATGGATGAAAATCCCTGAACAAACCGGCGATAATACCCCGCCAAGCCAAGAAAACTCCTGATCTCTGTAGCTGAGGACGGTCTAGGCCAACTTTGCACCGCCTCTATCTTTTTCTGATCAACCTGAATACCATCACGAGACACCACATGTCCCAGAAATGCTACGGACTCGAGAAAATACTCGCACTTGGAGAATTTAGCATATAGCTTCTCCTCTCTCAATCTCTGCAACACAATACTCAAATGCTGAGCATGCTCCTCCCGACTACGGGAGTAGACTAGAATGTCATCAATGAACACAATCACAAATGAATCCAAATAAGGCCTGAACACACTGTTCATCAGATGCATAAATGCTGCTGGGGCATTGGTCAGCCCAAAAGACATCACAAGAAACTCATAATGACCATATCGGGTCCTGAATGCAGTCTTCATAATATCCGAGTCCCCGATCTTCAGCTGGTGATAGCCTGAACGAAGATCGATCTTAGAAAACACCCTCGCACCCTGTAACTGATCAAACAAATCATCTATGCGCGGTAAAGGGTACTTGTTCTTCACCGTCACTTTGTTCAATTGTCGATAATCAATACACATTCGCATGGAACCATCTTTCTTTTTAACAAATAATACCGGCGCACCCCACGGAGACACACTAGGGCGGATGAAACCCTTATCCAAAAGCTCTTGAAGCTGCTCTTTCAGTTCTTTCAACTCAGCTGGTGCCATCCGATAAGGAGGAATGGATATGGGCTGAGTGCCCGGCACTAAGTCAATGCCAAAATCAATATCCCTGTCCGGCGGCATGCCCGGCAGGTCTGAGGGGAATACATCTGGGAAGTCCCTCACAACAGGTACAGAATCAATGCTAGGAGATTCAGCTCCCACATCTCTCACAAAAGCTAAGTACGATAAGCACCCTTTTTCAACCATCTTCCGAGCTTTTAAGAACGAAATAACACGGCTAGGGACGAAATCAGTCGAACCCCGCCACTCAATCTGAGAAATACCAGGAATGGCCAACGTAACTGTCTTAGCATGATAGTCCAATATAGCATGGTACGGAGACAACCAGTCCATACCCAATATAACATCAAAGTCCACCATTCCCAACAATAACAAATCTGCCTGGGTCTCCAGACCCCCAATAGATATAACACAGGATCTATAGACATGATCCACAATAATCGTATCACCCACGGGGGTGGATACATGAACAGGTAAATCAAGACTACTACGAGTCGCACCCAAATGATGTGCAAAATAAGAGGACACGTAAGAATATGTGGACCCCGGATCAAATAGAACGAGAGGCATCTCGCGACGGACGGAAATGATACCCGTAATCACCGCATCGGAGGCAATTGCCTCACGCCTGTCGGGAAGTGCATAGAACCGTGCCCGGCCTCCACCAGATCTCTCCCCGCCCCCGGGGCGACCACGAGAAGGCCGACCTCCACCTCTACTAAACCGAGATGGTGTTGAAGAGGAGGGCTGATCCCTCCGATGAGTTCCTGCCCTACGTAGTCGAGGGCCTTGTCTCCTC